>CAUYLG010061834.1:37-34904 GCA_963573385.1 Cacajao melanocephalus
GGTGCATCTGGTGAGAGCCTTCTTATTGGTGGGGACTCTCTGAGAAGTCCCAAGGCAACACGGGGCATCACGTGACCAGGTGCTAACTGTACTACCCTGTAATATGCTACCTCAGGTCCATCTTTATTTTCTTTTTTTTTTTTTTTTTTTTTTTTTGAGAGGAAGTTTCATTCTTGTTGCCCCCCAGGCTGGAGTTTGATCTCAACTCACCGAAACCTCCACCTCCCAGATTCAAGCGATTCTCCTGCCTCAGCCTCCCAAGTAGCTGGGACTACAGGCATGTGCCACCATACCCAGCTAATTTTGTATTTTTAGTAGAGACAGGGTTTCTTCATGTTGGTCAGGCTGGTCTTGAACTCCCGACCTCAGGTGATTCACCCACCTCAGCCTCCGGAATTGCTGGGATTACAGGCGTGAGCCACCCCACCCAGCCTTTCTTTGCAATTTCTAGAGTGTCTGGTGTGGCTGATTTTACCCACAAATGAAGAAAGCCTTCTTCACATGGGGTCAGATCAGGGGTGCACATCTTTCCCCCTCAACCCCCACAAGCCCACACCTCCCTACCTCCTTTCCCCTTTATGCCCTGATGTCTGGAATTCCTTTAACCAACACTGGATGTCGTTTCTGTTTGTTTGTTTGTTTACAAATCATTTTCATCCATTATCAGGTTTAGCCTCATCCCCAGCCCACCCCCTGGGCATCCTCTTCTGTGGATCCTAGAGGACCCTCCAGGACATCGGGGGTCTTAACCTCAACCCCAGCCTTTGGAGGATCAGAGGTGGGCAGCAGACCAGGCCAAGTCAATCCACTTGGATCCTCAACATCCCATCCAGAATGGAGGGTTGGGGGAGGGCAGGCCCCTGGGTGCACAGAGTCCAGGATTTCCACAATGAAATATGAGAAAATGTCCTGCTTTGTCATGGATTAAAATTCCAGATTTGACATCTTGGTCATGGAGCTTTGAACTGGCTGTCAGAGCACAGACCAGAGCCAGACAGCACAGACCTGTGTGTGGCCCCTGGAACTCTGAACCACATGTTCTCAGGAACTGGGATCTCAGAGTTTTGCAAATTTTGAATCTATGCAGTAGAGATGTTTCCATGGAAAGGGCTCGGGGGCTGCGTTGTCACAATCCCAAAGGCGATTTCACAATCTCAAAAAGAAATCACTTGCATTGTTTTCTTATTTCAATGTACTGAATTCATGTATTGAATACATTTTAGGAAAGGCCAATAAGTGAAACATCATGAAGGAAAATTGTGTAAAGTCGGCAAGCCTGGAAATTCACCAAGCTTATCATTTTATTACCTTTAAATTTTTTCTGTATGCATTATGCATTTTTACATAAAATAGGATAACACGGATAATTTGACTATAGTAAAATGACCTTTCCGTGTTGTTAAGCATTCATTTATTCACTCATCCACCAACAATTTTTTATTGAGCACCTACTCTATGCCGGGCACTGTTCTAGATTCTGGGGCTATGGCAGTAGAAAAGCAAATGGAGGAACAAAACTCCAGCCTGGGGGGCAACAAGAATGAAACTTCCTCTCAAAAAAAAAAAAAGAAAGAAAGAAAGAAAAAGAAAAAAAGAAATTGCAAAGAAATGGGAAAACTCCTTGTCATTGTCCTTTAATTATATTATTTTTCTGTCATTTGTCTCCCGTCTTGGGATTTGACTACACTAAGGTGGGAAACAGCGGTGTCCCATTGCACTCATGTTTGACTCGAACATGAACAAAAAAGAATGAGCTGACATTCTTTTACTACATTCTGCTAATGGACGGACCATATAATATTCCCTTGTGGGAATGTAGCGTTTCCCATTTAACCAATCTCCTGTGAGTGGGCATCTCGGTTACTTCCAGATGTTTGCTGTGACGAATATACTTTTACCACTGAATCTTTATGTGACGTTGTGCTCATTTATCCCTTAAAAATGGAACTCTAGAAGCTGAATGGCTGTGCGGAGAGGTAAATATAGGCTTATAACTAATGCTTTGGATGTCTGCCTCTAAATCGCCCTCCAAAAATAATGGCGCCAATGTGGACTTTCACTAGCAGGGAAGGTGGGTGTGCATGGAAATGGGTTTATTTAGACTAAAGAGGAAAAAGTGAAGAAGTTTCTTAGTCTTAGGAAATAAAACTGTGATGTGGTTTCCAAGACATTGGAGGCATGGTTAAAGGCCGTTTTCTATGGAGCAGGAGATGAGTGGCAAGGAGACCTCATTGCTGTAAATTAAGGACACTTTTCCTTTTTGTAGGCTCCTTTGGAGAAATAAAGTCACTCCTCTGGTGCCTCCAGAACACAACAATGAGCTCTTGAGAATGTGGTCAGCTCATAAATCACCCATGTCACATATACATGCACACGAAATTCCAGAAAGACAGAAATTATACAAAAAAGATTTAATTTTTTGAGACAGAGTCTCACTCGTCGCCCAGGCTGGAGTACAGTGGTGCAATCTCGGCTCACTGCAACATCCACCTCCTGGGTTCACGCGATTCCCCTGCCTCAGCCTCCCGAGTAGCTGGGACTACAGGGGCACGCCACCATGCCCAGCTAATTTTTTGTATTTTTAGT
Organism: Cacajao melanocephalus; assembly: GCA_963573385.1. Classification (NCBI taxonomy): domain Eukaryota; kingdom Metazoa; phylum Chordata; class Mammalia; order Primates; family Pitheciidae; genus Cacajao; species Cacajao melanocephalus. Next base: position 2,624 of record CAUYLG010061834.1, read on the forward strand.
AGAAATGAGTTTTCACCGTGTTGGCCAGGATGGTCTCAATCTCCTGACCTTGTGATAAGCCCGCCTCGGCCTCCCAAAGTGCCAGGACTACAGGCGTGAGCCACCGTGCCCAGCCCAAAAAATACTTTTTATTCCAATTTTGTAAGTGTCTTTGGCAATTCTCTTTCCAACGTTGTCTTTTTTTTTTTTTTTTTTTTTTTTTTATACAGGGTCTTGCTTTGTTGCCCATGCTGGAGTACAGTGACATCACGATCATAGCTCACTGTAACCTCCAACTCCTGGGCTTGAGTGATCCTTCAGCCTCAGTCTCCCAATAGCTAAGACTACTGGTGTGCACCACCTCACCCGACTAATTTTTTTCATTGTTATTTGTGTAGAGGAGCCTTGCTATGTTGCCCAGGCAGGTCTGGAACTCCTGTGCTCAAGTGAACCTCCTGCCTCAGCCTCCCAAAGGGCTGGGATTACAGGCATGAGTCACCATGCCCAGAGTCCCTCTCCAATCTTCTGACTCATATCACATAGTGATACAAGACTGAGAAGCCCACCCATGGTGGCACAGGGACATTCAGGCCATGGGCACGTGTCCTCCTCCACAGCATGACCTTGGTCCTCAAGTCAATTTGTTCTGAAAGAACATTTAGTATCAGCAGCATATGTGGAAAAGCAATGTCAGTTGTGACAAAATATAAGTACACACCAAAGAAATGAGCTCTGTGAAGATGTGTTAGGACATTCTAGCCAGCCATCTTTGCCTGCCACATCTCCAGCCTGCAGCTCAGCCCCTCTTGGTTAAAAAGGTAGATGATTGGGAGGCCGAGGCGGGTGGATCACAAGTTCAAGAGATCAAGACCATCCTGACCTACACGGTGAAACCCCATCTCTACTAAGAATACAAACATTATATGGGTGTGGTAGCATACACCTGTAATCCCAGCTACTTGGGAGGCTGAGGCAGAAGAATCGCTTGAACCCAGGAGGCGGAGGTTGCAGTGAGCCGAGATCGCGCCACTGCACTCCAACCTGGTGACAAAGCCAGACTCTGTCTCAAAAAAAAAAAAAAAAAAAGTGAGCAAGTGTGAGAGCCCAGATAGCACCCAACTGAGAATTTCCCCTAGGCAGTGACTCAAAGGACTGAATGGGAATATAAAACAGGAATATGCTTCTCACTGGGGTTTGATGTAACTTACTGCCATGTCTACTGTGCCAATCAACAGTCACCCTGGCCTTGCCAGTAGTGCGTGTCTCTTACCCGGAAATCAACATAAGGAAATCAGTGCTCAAAGGGGAGTTGCCTACCTCTCAGGCCCCATTCCAAGCACTTCACATCTATTAGTAAGTTCATGTAATTCCCCTGACAGTCCTCAAAGTGGATCCAATTGTTGTCACCAACTCTATTTTGTAGATGAGGTAGCAGAGACTCGGAGAGGTTAGGTGACTTGCCTGAGGTCACACAGCTAGAGCAAAACAGGGATGAGGTTTGAACCAGGCAGCATGGCATCTGAGGCTTTGTTTGCAATCACCTGACTATACCTCCTTCCTGGTAGGGGAGAGTCAATGTGGGGCCTGCCCAGAAGTCCTGGGTATCATTCTTTCCCCAACACCTTTTAGCTGAGTGGCCCTGGGAAAGTCTCTTCACCACTCCTAGCCTGTTTCCCCATCTGTGAACCAGGATGTGGGGGTGAGACCTGTATCCCAGAGAGGGAGGGAGGGCTGGAATCCAGCATGGAACGGAGGGAGAGGCTGCGCCCCAGAGGAGACTCTAGTTCAGGCAGGATGTAGCAGGCTGTGTGGTTTTCTGGCTCTAAAATCACTCCCCAAGAGGGCACGGGGCGCATTAGGAGCCCAGCTGCTCCTCATGAGAATGAGAACCCATATCCTGAGCCTCATGACAGGGTCCACAGTCACTGGGGTGCCCACAGACTGACCACCTGTTAAACCCAGAATCAGAGGCACATCTCAGAGCTGTGCCCTTCAATCTAATTTAGAAGGTACTCTTTCTTTTTGCTTTTGACAAACTTGTCTCCCACAGGTTTAAAAGACCCCTCAGGGCCTCCCTAACCAACACAAAAGGTGAGAGGCAGGTCCTACAAGAACAGACACAGCTGCATCAGGAAGTGCAGGTCCAATCCAGGGCCTGCCATCCACAGCCACACACCATGTGATGCTCAGCGAGTCCCGCCCAGCACTGGTTTCCTCATCTGTGAATTGGGAGCACATTGAAGGGCTCATTGATTGCTTGCAGATGCCTGCCACAGATGGGCCTGGGATTGCACTGGATCCCTTCCTCAAAAGGGCCTTGAGAGGTGGAGGCACCCTGAGCCCCTCTGAGCAAACTGAGGCAGAAATGTGACTCTTATCCAAGACCTCACAGCTGAGAAATGGCAGTTAGGAGATCTGTTAGGATGCTGATCCCATGCTCTTTGGTCTCTGAGGAGCAGCTTTTGGAGAGGCACTGAGCCCTGATTTCTGGAATCAGGGTTCAGCCCATCCCCTAGAAAGAGAGATCTGCTTCCAGGCATGGTGGCTCACACCTGTAATCCCAGCACTTTGGGAGGCCAAGGCAGGCCGATCACGAGGTCAGGAGATCGAGACCATCCTGGCTAACACAATGAAACCCCGTCTCTACGAAACATACAAAAAATTAACCGGGTGTGGTGGCAGGTGCCTGTAGTCCCAGCTACTCGAGAGGCTGAGGCAGGAGAATCGCTTGAACTTGGGAGACAGAGGTTGCAGTGAGCCAAGATCATGCCACTGCACTCCAGCCTGGGTAACAGAGCAAGGCTCTGTCTCAAAAAAAGAAAGAAAGAGAGAGAGAGAGAGAGAGAGAAGGAAGGACGGAAGGACGGAAGGAAGGAAGGAAGGACGGAAGGAAGAAAGGACGGACCCTGCTCCTCTGCCACCTCCCCTACAGCCTGAGTCCCAGCAGTCACCTCTGAGTGACAGCCAGGGATCAGGGGAGATGGGAACTGTCAAGAGGCCAGCCACTGAGCCATCAGCCCTTGTGAAAGCACCCCCTGCCCATTCCCTGGCGAGTCTGGGACACACCCTAAGCACAGGAGAACGGGGGCCTTACAGGTCTCACCCAATGCCGTGTACCCAGCACAGGGTCCCGCATACAAGTGGTGCTCAGTCAAGGCTCCAAACCACAACCCCTGTGGAGGGTGATGCTGGTCAGGGCCTGTATGGGCCAGGGCAGTCAGCACCCACTGTACAGGGGGAGCAGAGCCTGGCCTTGAAGGACAAGATGGCTGTGACTTGTCAGGGGAGAGAAAGGGCTTTCTGGAGAGGCACGCAGCATCAGCAAAGGTGGAGGGGTTGGAACATGGGCAGGGAACATACACTTGGGAAAACAGTCAATAAAACCTGGTGAGGATGCCCCATCTGCCCCACCCCTTCAGTGCTGCCAGGGAGATCACGTGGTTTCCCCTGCCTTCCAGATGGGTAGACTGAGGCACAGGGCCCGCAGCGAGGGATCCTAGCCCGGGTCAGAGACACAGCCCTCTTGGACGTCATCGCTCCCCTTCTTGCCTTCTCTTGCCAGCCGGTTTTGGGATGGGTGTGCACAGGTATGAATTTTACGGGAAATGAGCTCCCTAGCATTAGTTAAGACTGCCCTGTCTTATATATTTTCCTCTTCCTGTGACCTCCAGACCCCAGTTCTTGATTTGGGGGTCGGGGAAGTGTGTGTTAGAAGGGACCTGGAGCCACTCTTTGTGAAGGCCTGGGCAGGGGAGGTGGAGGGGACGAGAGGACAGGCCTTCTCACAAGCACTGCTGCTTCAGGTGCAGGGTAGGAGATGGGTCCAAGACACAGACCACTGACAGTGTCAGGGAAGAGTGAGAAGCCAGCCATCCGCCCATCCACCCATTCACTCATTTATTCAACAAGTATTGGCCGAGCCCACAGTCTAACAGAAGCAGGTAATTACAGTCCACAGTGCTGCAGTGGAGGATGTATGGGGCACTGTGGGAGCCCAGAAGAGACCTGTGACCTAGCAAGCGGTTGTTGGGGTGGGGCAATCAGGGCAGGCTTCCTGGAGGAGGTGGTATCTAACCTGAGACCTAGAAGGCAAAGAGGACTTAGCAGGCCAACAGGTAGGGAAAAGTGCCTCAACCTGAAAGAACCCCACAGCACCTTTCTACCTCCAGAGGGAAGTAGCCTTCAGGGATCAGAGCAGCTTGGTGTCTCGGAAGCAGACTGCACCAGGGAGGGGAGCCTAGAGGTGAGTTGGCAGAAGGTGGCAGCCGGACCCAGTTCCTCCAGGACCTTGGGAGACCCAGTCAAGAGTGGGGTCTTTATTGAAGGCCAGCAGGCACCCCTCAAGGCCTCTCAGTGGGGGCGAATTGTGGCCAGACGTCCTGTTTAGAAAGGCAAGTCAGGCCTCTGGTAGTGGTGGGCCAGGTTACTGTGAACAGCATTGTAGCTGAACATAACTAAAAGTTGCAATAATCTAATATATATTTTTTCAAAGCATTAAAAGCTTATCAGAGAATAAGAAATCTTTAAACCAAACCTGAAGGAAAAACAAGAATGCAGAGAAAGGCGTACACTGCAGCCGCTTTTCCGGGCCAGGCGCGGGGGCTCACGCCTGTAATCCCAGCACTTTGGGAGGCCGAGGCGGGCAGATCACGAGGTCAGAAGATTGAGACCATCCTGACCAACATGGTGAAACTCTGTCTTTAAAAAATAAAATAAAATAAAAACAAGCTATTCCAAGCCCAGAAGAATAATTCCTCTGCAATCTGTGAAGGACAAAGGGGACAGAAATGAAAGCCCTGGACCCACGGAATGTGGAAGTCTCGTGGCCCGGCACAGTGGTTCATGCCTGTGTTCCCAGCACTTTGGGAGGCCAAGGTGGGTGGATCATTTGAGCCGAGGAGTTCAAAACCAGCCTGGGCAACATGGTGAGACCCTGTCTCTACAAAAAAATACAAAAATTAGCTGGGCATGGTGGTGCACACCTGAAGTCCCAGCTGTTTGGGAAGCTGAGGTTGGAGGATCATGTGAGCTGCAGTGAGCTGTGATCGTCCCACTGCCCTGCAGCCTGGGTGACTGAACAAGACTCTGTCTGAAAAAAATATATATATATGTATATATATATATGTATATACACATATACATACACACACATACAGAGATAGAGCTAGAGATAGAGAGACAGATAGAGAGAGAGAGATAGAGGAGATAGAGACAGAGACAGACAGGTAGAAAGAGAGAGATAGAAAGTGATAGAGATAAAGATATAGAGAGATAGGGATAGAGAGAGATAGAGAAAGACAGAGAGAGAGAGATAGAGTACATAGACATAGAGGAGATTGAGACAGAGATGACGGAGATAGAGACAGAGACAGACAGGGATAGAGAGAGAGAGAATTCTCCTTACAACTGTCTGGAATCACAGGCCTGCATCGTCAGGGAAAAGGTAACCGGAAGACCAGCCCTCCTCAGAAACTACAGCCTGGCTTTGAAGGACTCAGGTCTCCCAGGGAAACTGAGGCTTGGGTTAAGGTGGCACTAGATAGAGTACATCAAAATCTGTGGTAGAAACAAACAAACAAAACAATGCCCTGTGGGGAAAGGCAGCTTCATCATGCCTCAAATTATCCCTGCACTTTAGTTTTTCCAACACGATGACTAAGACACAGAGAAAACTAGGCACGCACAAAAAGACACCGTGAGGAAAACCAGCAGAACCACAGCGGCACACCACCGGAACCGTCCTGTATCGGAATCAGCAGACACAGTCTATGCAACAGCTACGCTTACTATGCCTTAAAAAAGTAAAAATGCAAGCTTAAAGTATCACCGGTGAGCATAAAAGCTACGAAAAGTGACATAGTGAATTCGTAAAAGAACCACATAGAGGCTCTAGAAATGCACATTACAATAATTGAAATTTAAAACTCAACGATTTTGGCCAGGTGTGGTGGCTCACTCCTGTAATCCCAGCACTTTGGGAGGCCAAGAGGAGCGGATCACCTGGGGTTAGGAGTTCAAGACCAGCCTGGCCAACATGGTGAAACTCCATCTCCACTAACATATATATTTATACACACACACACATATATACACAAAAATTAGCTGGGCGTGGTAGTGTACACCTGTAGTCCCAGCTACCCGGGAGGCTAAGGCTGGAGAATCGCTTGAACCCAGGAGGCAGAGGCTGCAGTGAGCCAAGGTCTCACCACTGCACTGCAGCCTGGGCAACAGAGTCTCAAAAAAAAAAAAAAAATGGCACCCAAGAGAAGGCACACGTTTGGGAGAGGATGGGCTTAGTGTTGGTTGTGGCAGTCCCAGGAAATAGAGGCCATGGGTCCCCAGAGGAAAGGAGGGCCTTCTGTGTGGAAGGGCGAGGGAACGCAGCCACCTCTTAAGGACCGGTGTCAAAAGGAGGAAGATCTCACGAGGTAGCAGGCCTGCCGAGGGTGGCACCCACAGCTCCAGGGAACACAGAGGGGAGAGAGGGACGGGAAAGAACAGAGGCCAGGCAGAGGGGTGGGGGTCAGGCAGGATCCCTCCTCTTCCTGCAGTTCCAGCACCCAGCAGAGAGCTTGGCTCCTAGCAGCTGCTCAGCAAACACTTGTTGAACAGTTGAAGAGATGACTTCCCCGCACGTCGTAGGCCACTGTAACTGGTGGTGACGGTGAGGCCAGAGCTGCCCTGGTTCCCCTTTTCCATCCCAGTCCAGAGAGCAAGCCCTGGTCACCTGTCATCTTCCCCTTGATCCAAGATTCCCAAACCATAGTTATCCCTCCCGTAAACTCCAGTGGGTAGAGCTTTTGGGTTTTTCTGACAGGGGGAGAAAATAGGCACCAACCCCTCCCACCTGCCTCCCAGCCCCTCCAACCCCCAAACCTGCAAAGAGCTCCCACAGGGAGAGGCACATTCACATTTACTCAAATCTCTCCTGTCACAAACAGAAGCGCCATCAGCTCAGCCTGCCTGCGTCCTCAGGGGTCCCACCTCCAGAGCTAAACGCACAGCCATTTAAGGACGCAGAGACTCTCTCCTCCCAGGAGTGGAGAACCCCCAGGGGTCCCTGAAGCCTGCGAAATTGGGGGAACTGAAGCTTCTCAGAGCCCTCCCGCTCCCGCCTGCCTCGCCTGCCTCGTGGCTGCTCATTTCTGCAGAATCTGGGGGCTGAGGCTCCGGCGTGTGACTCACCTCCCTCCCTCCCTTCCTCTCTCTGAGTAAATGTCAAGAAACATTAGTTATCCCGTCTCCCTCAGCAGCACCCCCCTCCCTGTTTTTGGCAGTGCTGTTTACCTCGGCGGGATCAATCAGCATTCAGGGAGAAAATAGAAACCCTTTTAGATCCAATTAATGAAAATTGGGCAGCAGGAATGTGGCTGTTTAAAATTTCACTACCTGGGCAGGGAAGGGACTGGAGATGAGGAAGGTGGGCCAGAGTCAGGCCTGGGGCCCGGCGCTAGCAAGCCCTAGGATTCCTCCAACATTCAGAAGAGGAACCCCGATATCTGAAGGGGAGGGGGCTGGGAGGGGCCCCAGAACCAGGCCCTGGCCAAGCGCTGTCTGCAGGCTCAGTGCTTCCAGAGTGAAACAGATGCTGTGGTGCATCCTTGCCGAGCAAGCAGAAGAGTGACGGTGGGGAGGGGCCGGGGGCGGGCGGGAGGTTGAGGGGAGGGAAGGGAATGAAAGCAGCCCCCACCACACACAGGCCTGGCTTTGGGTGGGACCCCCAGCTGCCGTGTGTTCCCAGGAGCCCTAACCCCAGGGATGCACCGTTTCATTCCGAAGCCCTGTGTCTCAGGAACTGTGCCAGGGACTGAGGCCCGTGGTCTCGTGGTAAGCAGCGTGGCTCTGCCCGCAGCTCTGTCACTGCCGGCTGCGTGATCTTGAACAAGCAGCTGGCCCTCGGCGCATCTGTAAAATGGGATGATCATGTGTATGCCTCACGGGGCAACTGGAAGGGTGAAATGAGAGAAGGCCCCAAAAGTCCTTGGCACGGGGTCTACCCTCCCAGAGAGCCTGCTCGCCCAGCCAGCATCCTCCCCGCCCACCCCAGAGCCTGCCCCTGCAGCCCTGGGGGCTGCCTGGCTCCAGAAACTCCCAACTGCACACTCATCTCAGCAAAGACCCAGGGCACTTGGAAATTTCTCTAGAGCGTGGGGCATCTGTGCCCCGGCTCATGGGACTGTCCCCCTAGACTGCCCTGTGAGGTGACTCCTGTGATTCACCCATTTCATAGGAGAGGACAGAGTCGGAGCAGCACCTGCCATGCGACTGACGGGCTCCAGGACACAGCCGGGCTCTGCCTGACCCTGCCCCGCAGCAGCAGCAGCGGCTTCCTGACTGTGGACCCTGCAGCTCTGAGGATCGTGAGCACCCAACAGTCCCACCCCCAGGACCTCCGCTGCCGGGGCAGGGGTGTGAGCTTCTCACGTGCCCCACCTGCGGCAACGGGCTGTGGTGTGAAAGGATGAAGGAATGAAGTTCACCGTCTTCCAGGCATCCTTAAAGCGACCGCAGTTTCTATTCCAGTGACCTCAGCTTTGGGCCTCAGTTGGCTTGTCTGTAGAATGGGAACAGAAGAAAATGCTTCACATGCCTGCGGCCTCATCGCTGTGTCCAGGCAGGAGACAGCGCCCGGCAGGTGGTGACCAGCCCCACGGCACCCCAACACAGGCTTCTCCTGCTTGGCCTTGTGCTCCCACCCATCACCCAGGCCCTCGGAGCCCTTCCCATTTGCACCCGGGTCTTCACCACAGGCTCTGTTTTCAGGGGAACCAGGCTAAGACAGGGATGAAAGATAACGACTTCATGAGCCTATGTGAGGACCTCACGAGCCATGGTGGCCCAAGAGGAGCCCGAGCACAGCCACAGAGGGGGGAAGGGTGACAGGCCCAGCCTGGAGCAGGTGGTCGATGGACAGGTCCAGTCTCCCGGGCAGAGTGGGCGTCCGTTGATTCACTCCACTCACGCCATGCGTGGTCAAGCCAGGGCTCAGCCCCAAGAGTGGGACAGTTCCTGCCCTCGAGGACCACACTCTCGCAGAACAGATGGACAAGCCAGCCAAGGGGTGCACAGCCAAGTGACAGAGTTGATGTCCAAGTGGTGCAGTGCAGAGGGAGGGGGAAGGAGGGCCTTCCCAGGGTGGGGAAGGCATCCAGATTGGGGGAAAGGAGGCTGGCGGGGAAAGGTGCTCCAGCAGAGGGAACGGCTGGGGCAAAGGACCCAAGACACAGGATGGCATGGGGGTGGGGACAGGGTGAGCAGGGATGAGCTGGGGAGGCCCGGAGGCCCAGAGGCACAAGCTCCCAGCAGAGACCATGTCCCTGCCAACCAGGCCTACACTGGCTGTGGGTGATGGCTGGTTTTCTGGCACTAGCAGAGGCACCAGGGCTCGTGTGGCGCAGATGTCCCTCCACCCTGCCAGAAGCAGCTGGGACTTTTGTGGAAGTGCCTGGCTCCAGAGGGGTGCACACAGGAGGGACCCCAGCTGTGGCCAGGTTCTGGTGGCTCTGCCAGGTTCAGAGAGGCCCAGCAGAGAAGGGAAGCTGCTGTGCCAGCCCAGGGCCCAGGGCCTGCCAAGACCCAGCATGGACAAGAGACCCCGTCAGCAAAAGCCAGAATATCCTTTGCAGCTGTGCGGCTCAGCCTCACTCAGGCCGTTCCAGAAAGTGGCCATGAGCACCTCCAGGGGCTCCACACGGTGGAGGATGTGGACAGGGCTCACCCATCTTCTCATACACAGCGGGCAGGCACCTTGGAGGTGGGAGAGTGTTGTGTTAGCCAGGCTAGGGGACACTCTGCTGCGGGAACAAACAACCCCAAAATCTCAGTGGCTCAACATAAAAGAAGTCTGTCTCTTATGAAGGCTACATGGCCACTGCTCTGCTCCACATGGCCACTCAGGTGTCCAGGCCACAGGGGCTCCACCGTCTTATAGCTCCTCATCTGGAACGAGTGGTCTTCTCAGTCACTAGAACAGGGGATAAGACTACAGGGAAGTCAGCTCTGGTTCTTCTGTGCTTCAGCCCAGAGGGGATGTGTGTCCCTTCACCTCTCAGACCATTGGCCAGAGACGCAGAGGGGCTGGAAGCGAGAGAGCAGAGATGAGAGGGCTGGTGTCATAAGCCGTGAGGAGGCGAAGTCTTAGAGTAGGTCCCTGGCATGGTGGCCTTGGCCACAAAACTCAATCTCTTGGAGTCTTGATCTCTACACCTATGACCCACTCATTTCATGGGAGTGGACAGATTAGTCAGAACAGTGCCTACAATGAGATCAAAGGAGCCAGGACATGGCCTGGTTCTGCCGGACAGCCCTGGCCCTAAAGTAGGGATAAGGATGGTCTCTGCCTCACTGAATTGGAGCGAGGGTGTAAGAGGTGGAGTTAGTAAAAGTCCTCCCCCTGCACCAGGCCTGCAAACAGCTGTCCCTGTGTTTGCGAGTGTTTATCAGCATCTCTGACTGCAGTGGTTAGCAGTGGGAACTATCAAAACATTGCATTGAATTGTTCCCTGATTTTACAGCATTGAGTTGAAAAATGAAAGCAGACCACAAGCCAAGAGGGTGAGGAGGGAGCAGCTCATCAGTGTCCCACAACTGAGGGCAGACGCCATGGAACCCACCAAGAGCTACTGGTAGACTCTCCTTTGGGGACTCCCTGGCTATAATCTGGACACTCTGCCCAAAGAGGTGACATTTAAACTAAGACCCAAAGACAATGGGAGACTGATTGCACAGAAATCTGGACGTCCTCCCAAGAGCAATGGGCAATCCTAATGTTCGTCATCACTTCCTCCACCCTGCACTCCCACCCTCAGCCTCTCCACACCTCTACTACAGCACCTGCAATGCTCTGTCGGAACTGTTTCTCATACGTCTGTCTCCCCAGTGAGACCAAGCTTCTACAGGAAAGGACCAGGTCTGACTCATCATTTTATACCCAGCTTCCAGTTCAGGACTCAGCACAAGACAGGGCTCAACATGTCTAAGTTGAAGAAAAAGAGATGAGTGACTAGATGGATGAATGGACAGATGGGTGGATGCACAGATGAATAAATAGATGAGTGAAAAAATGGATGGATGGATGAATGGATGGATGGATGGGAGGATGAATAGATGGGTGGGTAGGTGGATGGATGGGAGGATGGATGGATGAATGGATGGATGGACAGATGGGTGGATGAGAGGAGGAATGAGAGGATAGATGAATGAATGAAGGTGGATGAATGAGAGGATGAATGGATAGATGAATGGAGAGATGGATGAGAGGATAGATGGATGAATAAATGGATGAATGAGAGGATGAATGGATGGATGGATGCACAGATGGATGAGAGGATGGATGGATGAACAAAGGGATGAATGGGTGGGTAGGTGGATGGATGGGAGGATGAGTGGATGGATGGACGGATAGATGAGAGGATGAACAAGAGGATGATTGGGTGGGGGGATGGGTGGATGGATGGATGGGTGGATGGATGGGTGGATGGGTGGATGGATGGATGGATGGATGGGTGGATAGATGTGTGAGTGGATGTATGGATGAATGGGTGAGAGATTGTATGGAAGGATGGATAGGTGAGTGGGTGGATGAATAGGTGTGTGGGAAGGAACAGACAGATGGGTGAAAAGAAGGAAGTATTAGTCATTGATGGATAGATGAATATTTGGGTGGATGGATGGAGGACAGATGGGTGGATGGATGTGGAGGTAACGGGATGGGAAGCGTCACTCACTCCAACAGAGTTCTGACGGAGGGAAAACCAGGGATTTTCTCAGGACGAAGGATGGGGGTTCCCCTCTTTTTACAGATTGTAATTTAATAGAGTTTTCCATAAAAGGTGACAGCTCTGTCTCTCAAGACAAGGAAATGATGATATGAGAATTAGTTCTCTTTATCTTCCAGAGGCACCTACATTACTCAGCCCTCACACAGTTCCTGATTCTCTCTACACCCCATGGTTCAGAACCACCTGAAAGCCTTTAACATCTATGACACCTGGATCAGATCAACTCAAACTTCCGGGGCGGAGCCAGGCAGCGGTGATTGTTTGAGCTCCCCAGGTAATTCTAGCCTGAAGCCAGGGCTGGACACCCTGTGCTAAAGCGCTATCACCCCGATTTCTGTGGTGTAGGGAAGGCAACGGATGACTGGCTTACATCACAGGAAGAGAACCAGGCCTGGAGCTCCTCCCCACTATCCCAGGCTGCCCTGGCAGGCTGGGTGCTGTGAGAAGCTACCGAGCCAGCCCCAGAGACCCCCACATGCTAGGGGTTGTGCCAGCAAAGGGCAGGCTCTTCAGTCTGACACACCTACCTTCTCCACTTGCCACAGTTAACCGGGGCCCCCACCTCTGTGAGCCTCAGTTTTCCCGTGTATAAAATGGGCACCCTGGTGGGACCTACCTAGTCGGGTCAGTGTGAAGCTTCCAAGGCCTGACTGTGTTAAGTGCTCAACAGATGAGCACTGTGAGCTTATTTTCAGGGAGAGTGAGGGTTTGCAGGCCCCTTGCGACGGGCTCTTTGGCGACATGTCCTTTGATGGGACATCCTTGGGCTTAGGGCACTGTGGAGTGGGCAGGGCTGGCCCTCCCATCTTACACACCGCTCTCCATGAGACCCCACCTTGGGGTTGGGGGCTGGGGTGGGAAGGAGATGGGGAGACAGCGCCCCCAACCCAGGGCAGGAGGCGGGAGCCAAAGCAAAGCCAGGCCAGGCCAGGGCTCAGGGCTCAGGGCTCAGTGGGCAGCGGAGACCCCAAGGCTGGAGCAGGCAGAGCATCCTGTGATGGAGTCACAGGCTCCAAGTCAGACCCCGGGGGCTCCAGCCCCCGCTCAGCTACTCAAAGCTGTATCCGGACCGAGTGGGGCTCTCCAAGTGTCAGCAGCCTCCAGTGAAACATGGGCTGATCATGGCATCTGCTCTCGATTCGGACATGGAAGGGAGCATATGTGCAGGCTCCCCCACTTCCCCCCATCACGCAACTACCACTCTCTAGGTCTCCATCAAGAGCAGAACAGCACTGGTGTCCCGATACGAACCACGCTCTCTGGCACGTGGTGACAGCTGTCTACCCTGGACCCCCGACCACGCGCTCCATGGTGGCCCTTCCAGTTGGCCCCTCAGCTCTAGGCACAAGTCCTGATGCCAAGGACAGGGTGAGGCAACCCCAAGAAATTCCAGAAGCCAATGGCCATCCTGTGGTCTCCTTCCCTCTCACACCGTGGGCGGCAAGAGGTCCAGCGAGTGCTTGGAAAAGCCTCTTTTAGGGTTGTCGGGTTCAGCAAACAAAAATAGAGAATGCAGGCCAGGCACGGTGGCTCACACCTGCAATCCCAGCACTTTGGGAGGCCCAGGCAGGAGGATTGCTTGAGGACAGGAGTGCAAGACCAGCCTGAGCAATATAGTAAGACCTTGTCTCTAAAAAACGTTTTTTAATTAGCCAAGTGTGGTGGTGCGTACCTGTAGTCCCAGCTACTCAGGAGGCTGAGGTGGGAGGATCACTAGCACCTGGGAGGCAGAAGTTGCAGTGAGCCAAGATTGTGCCACTGCTGTCCAGCCTGGGCAACAGAGTGAGACCCTGTCTCAAAAAAATGAAATTTTATATATATATATATATATGCAATATACATACATATATTATATATATTACATGTATATATCATATATCTTACATATATGTGTGTATATATACACATATATAATTTCATTTTATATAATTTTTATATATACATATATATATAAACTTAGATGATGCACAATTTCATTTGAATTTGAGATAAACAACATAAATTTTTTAGTGTAAGTATGTCACATGCAATATTTAGGACATGCTTATACTAAAAAATTATCCATTGTTTATCTGAAAATCAAATTGAACTGAGCGCCGTGTATTTTATGTGGCAACCATAATTCCATTACAAGAACTCCTTACGTTCATGCCCTCCCTTAAGATCCATCCGTAGCTCCCCAGTGCCTTAGGCCAAAGTCTAGGACAGCAGAGATCTGCCTGGTGTGGCTCCTGCCTCTATTCCAGCCTCAGCAGGAGAAGGAAGTTGAGACCACACCATGAACAGCCTCCAAGACCATGACAGGAGTGGGTAGTCAGATGTTTTATGAGGGTAACAAAGAGGAAGGCATGGAAAGAAAATCCCCCACCATCCACCCGACCCTGGCACCCTCACCTCATCAGAGAGTAAAAAGGGTCAGAAAGGGTCCTTTTGCACTGGGGTTCCTCCATTCATTCTGTAAATAGGGACCAAGCCCCGATCTCTGCGAGCCTCCACATTGGGGCCTGGGGAACCCCCCACTACAGCAATCCTAGGGTCTCTCCATGAATTTCTGGCTTTGTAACCTCATCCCCACCCCAGGCTTTGGCCCAAAAGCCATTTCTTTTTGTCTGGAGTCCGTGCCTCCTTCCCAGTTCCTCCTCTTTGTGGGCGAGAAACCCCTAGTTTCAGATCAAAAAGACTCCAAAATTCACATGACATTTCAAGTGGAACCCACAACTGAACCATTGACTTCAGAGGGTGCCCAGGAGCATGGCTGGGCAGAGCTCCCCAGCCTTTGCCTCCCAGCCTCACAGAAGACTCAGAATCCTGGGCAGCGACAAAGGACAAAGCCCTCTCTGCTTTCAGATTGAGCCACAGACCAGCGATGATTCAGGCACGGCAGGAATAAGACCCCCTGAAAGGAGAGATGGGGGCAGCAACAGTGTCATTCATGGGGTACCTCCCGCTGAGCGCTCACACCTGATCATGTGGGACTCGCTCCAAGTTGACCTCCCTTGCCACCGCCCCAGAACAAGCCGGGTCCTCGGGGGCCACTGCCCTGAGCACCCTCTACTTCCCACACCTCAGGCAAATCATCATTTCATTATTTCAGGAATGAGGCATTCAAGGTCTGTCTCCCCACTGGACCGTGAGCTCATGCTGCGGTACCAAGTAAGGTGAGGTCAAGGTGGGTTTCAGAGCCCCGTCCCAGTTACAACCTAACAATCAAGGCCCCGCAGGCCGGACGAGGTGGCTCATGCCTATAATGCCAGCACTTTGGAACGCTGAGGAGGGCGGATCACAAGGAGGCCAGGAGTTCAAGGACTGCACTGCTGTGTCACAGCACTCAGCACCCTGCACTGCAACTGGCAAAGAGCAGGTGCTCAGTAAATATTATTGGAGGTACAAAAATTAGCCCTGTGTGGTGGTGCATGCCTGTAGTCCCAGCTACTCAGAAGGCTGATGCATGAGAATCGCTTGAGCCCACGAGGCGGAGGTTGCAGTGAGCCCAGATCATGCCATTGCACTCCAGCCCGGGCAACGGAGGGAAACTGTCTCAAAACAAAATTGATTAATTTTTAAAATGTTTTGGGAGGGAGGGAGGGAGAGAAGAGGTGGCTCACACCTGTCATCCCAGCACTTTGGGAGGCCGAGGCAAGCAGATCACCCCAGGGTGAGGGGAAGGAGATCCATTCACGGTATCTGCATTTTACTAAGTCGTCCTCATAAAGTTTTTCCTCCCTAAAAGAGGTGGAGTGGAATTGGCAAGATCAGACTCATTTTTGCTTTACAGATGAGGGAAACAGTGCTCGCTGAGACAGGTGACACTTTGCTGCATGAAAACCATCCCTAGGCCAGGCGCAGTGGCTCACACTTTGGGAGGCCAAGGCAGGCAGATCACAAAGTCAGGAGTTCAAGACCAGCCTGGCCAACATGGTGAAACCCCGTCTCTACTAAAACTACAAAATTAACCAGGTGTGGTGGCATGCGCCTATAGTCCCAGCTACTCAGGAGGCTGAGGCAGAATTGCTTGAACCCAGGAGCCAGAGGTTGCAGTGAGCTGAGATCACGCCACCGCACCCTAGCCTGGGTGATAGAGTGAGACTCCATCTGGAAAAAAAAATTAGCTGGGCATGGTGACACACATCTGTAGTCACAGATACTCAGGGGGCTAAGCAGGGGGGATCACTTGAGCCTAGGAGGTCGAGGCTGAAGTGAGCTGTGATCACAACACTGCACTCCAGCCTGGGCAACAGAGCCAGACCCTGTCTTTAAAAAAAAAAAAAACCATCTCTAAAAAGTCCAGGGAGGTCAGCAGCCCTGCACACCCGTCACATGCAGATGGAAAGAGAGCAAGGAGCAGAGACAGAAGGCAGGAGAAGGCCATCTGCCTCCTCAGAGTGCTAAGCATGTTCACACCTGGCCTCTGGAGCCAGATTCCCTGGCTTCAGATCCTAGCACTGCCACTTACTCGTGGCGTGACCTTGGGCACGTGAGTTAACCTCTCTGCACTTGGCTTTCCTGTCTGTAAAATGGGAATATTGAGGTAAGCTTTGAGGTCTACGTAAATTGATGCCTAGCCATACGTAGCTGTCACTACAATTGCGAGGCCACAAGAGGCCGCACAGGCTTGTGGGTAGACACATGGCCTTGGCGTCCACCGCCGCTCCGCTCTGAATGAACCCACGGTACTGGGCGAGTTGCAAGCTCACTGAGCCTGTTTCCTCATCACACCGTCCAACCGGGGGTGCCGGGAGGATGGGGAACATCACCACATGTAAAGCGCCTGGCCCGTGCCCGGCCTGCCTGCGCCCCACCCCGCACAGGACCCCTGCATCTGTAACTATTCCCTTCCGCAGAGCCCTAGCCTTCTCCTGGCTTCTACCTGCTCTCCCACACCCCTGCTCCCAGGCCCAGGCTCAGAGACTCTGGCTGCACTTGCAGAGAGTGGGGAATCCCAGAGGCCTTGGTCGGGGGTGGATACCTCCTCAGGAGTCCTCTGTGGCCCCCAAAGGACCCCATAGTGAGACCGGCAGGCTGCGCAGCCTCTGGTCCTCTCAGGCACGGCCCTCAATGCTTGGTTGAACCCCAAAGCCACCCCTGCCCCCACAGGACCCATCTGGACCCTGCACCACACTGGAGTCCAGAGCCACTGACTGGTTCATTTCCAGAGCACACTGGTCCCTAAAAGCCTGCCCCTGCCCTCAGCACCTGCACGCCCAGGGGCCTTCTGTCAACTTTCCACCAGCTCTGCGGAAGGAAGACAACTCAGGTGAGGTCAAGGTGGGTCTCAGGGCCCAGTCCCACTTACAGCCTAATGATCAAGGACCTGCAGGCTGGGCGAGGTGGCTCACACCTGTAATCCCAGCACTTTGGGAGGCTGAGGCAGGCGGATCACGAGGTCAGCAGATTGAGACCATCCTGGCCAACATGGTGAAACCCCATCTCTACTAAAAATATTTAAAAAAAAAAAAATTAGCCAGGCATTGTGGCATGCACCTGTAATCCCAGCTACTCAGGAGGCTGAGGCAAGGGACTCGCTTGAACCCTGGAGGCGGAGGTTGCAGTGAGCCGAGATTGCGCCACTGCACTCCAGTCTGGCAACAGAGTGAGACTCTGTCTCAAAAAAAAATTCTAAGAGAAGAACTGTGGGACCACAGGGGCACGAATGCCTGTGCCTTCAATGGGGGTGTCGGGCCCTAAACCCCACAGCTCCCCCTCTGACCGTGCAGATGCCCCCTCCGTCCTTCCTCTTCTCTCTCCTCCTCCTCACCCTCCTTCTTCCTCTTTCCCCTCTTCCTGTTCTCTCTCCTTCCTCTACTCCAGGACTCCCCATCCAAGGGAGGAAGGACTGGCATGCCCCCACCCACCCCGCCAGCTGGCAGAACAGCCGTGGCAGCCCAGGACCCTCGGAGCTAGGCAGTGCGGTGGCCTCCACCTCCATCCTGGAAGCATCTTTCAAAGAATGCGGGATGTGGAGGCCTCGGCTCCTCTCGCCTCCGACCACGCCCCTCCCTGTGCAGCCCAGCACGCCTGTCAGCTGCCTGCTGTGGTCGCTCCAAGGGTGGGCAGGCCTGGCTTTCGTCAAGCACTGCCCAGCCTGCAGGCCACGAGCGAGGGAGCCAGCGGATGTGGAGGAGGAAGGGGGTCAGGGGAGGGGGTGGAATTCTCCAGATTTTCTCCCAGACTCCAAAGGGCCTCTGGAGAGGCGCTTATATAAGCTTTCATTTTTGTAAGTGTGGAAAGGAAATTTTTGAAAATATTAAGAAATGTGGCCAAGCGCGGTGGCTCACGCCTGTAATCCCAGCACCTTGGGAGACCAAGGCGGGAGGATCACTTGAGCCCAGGAGTTGGAGACCAGCCTGAGCAACAAAGTGAGACCCTGGTCTCTTAAAAAAAAAAAAAAGGAAATAAAAAAATTAGCTGGACGCAGTGGCTCATGCCTGTAGTCCCAACTAGTTGAGAGGTTGATGGGGGACGATCGCTTGAGCTCAGGAGTTCAAGACCAGGCTGGGCAATATAGCAAGACCCCATCTCTATGAAACAGGAGAAGAAAGGAGAAAAGAGAAGTGCCACATAGGGCAATAACAGGACGAGCACCCTGCTTGAGGACCGGGCACCTTCCCAGCCAAGGGCTCCTGCTGTTCTATGAGGGGCAGGGGCTGCTCCATCTTGTCTCACTGTGTCCAGAGGCCAATCTCGGTGCCAGGCAGGAGGAGATGCTTGGCAAATATTTGCAGCTTTAATGAATGAAACCAAGGAAGAAGGAATGAGAGGAAGAGAAAAGGGCCAGGACAGGGGGTGGCAGAAGGGAGCCTGAGAGAGAAGACTGAGGCTGAGGAGGCTGGGTCCCGAGCGGGAGAGGGAGGGGCGGAGGGGAGGGCTCAGGAATCGGGAAAGTGCTGAGCACAGGCTGTCTTTGAAAAGGGCCCAGATTATTCATCTCAGTCCTCATCTTGCTCCATTTCAGTTCAAGCGGCTGCAAATATTTGAAATGAGTAATTTCTCCTGATGAAGAGAGTCTGATTTTGATTCTGCCTAATTTATTTCAAGATTTAGGGAGCACCCAGAAAGAGCGGGGTTGCGCCTTTCGTCAGGCAGCCCCGGCCTCTCTCCTGTGCCGCCTCCCAGTCCCGCCCGCCCAGGAGACGAGGGTGAGGAGGACCGGCTGGTGCGCCTGGGTCAGGGGAGGTGGCTGCCTGGACCACAGGGCACCCCTGGGCCCAGGGAGCAGAGGAGCCCCCTGCCAGGGACAGACCCAGAATGAGGGGCCACAGGTCTACCTCGGATTCTGGCCAATGCAGGCTCCTCTCGAGTCTCCAGATCACCGTTTCACAGCTACCAGACTGGACCAGTCACTCCCCACACCCACAGCGTCAGCAGCTCCCCAGGGCTCCTAGACAGATGCCCGGGACTGTCCCATCCAGCCCTGCTTCGCCTCCCAGCCTCACCTCCTCTATCTCCTGCTCACCCCTCCTCTACTCGCCTTGGCCAGCGCTCCCCCAGGCCGTGGACCTTTTCACTCAGCGGCACCAGTTAGCCCCCTTTCCTCCCACGAGGCTTGAGCCCAGGCCCCCTGCTTTGTGAATCCTTCCCTGTCCTCACAGGAGGTGGGGGCACCCGGGGCTCTTCCGCCCTACAGCACCCTGGTCCCCTGTTCAGTCACCAGCGAGAGCCCCCGCGCCTTCCTCACAGAGCAATGGCCAGGCTGACTCTGTGACCTGCACGTCCTCAGCACTCAGCACTGGGCCCGGCACACAAGGTGCTGGAGAAACAGCTAGGGCAAGAATGAATCCTAAAAGCACAAATGGCCGGGCGCGGTGGCTCATGCCTGTAATCCCAGCACTTTGGGAGGCCGAGGCGGGCAGATCACCTGAGGTCAGGAGTTCGAGACCAGCCTGGCCAACATGGCAAAACCCAGTCTCCACTAAAAATACAAATATTAGCCAGGCATGGTGGCGCATGCCTGTAGTCCCAGCTACTTGGGAGGCTGAGGCATGAGAATGGCTTGAACCTGGGAGGCGGAGGTTTCAGAGAGCCGAGGTTGTGCCACTGAACTCCAGCCTGGGCAAAAAGAGAGAAACTCTGTCTCAAAAAGGAAAGAAAAAAAAAAGAAGCAGAGTGGCAGATCCCAGTTCAGAGTGGGGGACACACACCCAGGAAAGAGCCTCGGAGGGAACGGGGAGGAGCACTGAGCAGCTACCGCAGAGCCGGGTCGAGGCCCACCCTCCAGCAAGGGCCGAACTGGGCTTTCCGAAAAGAGGGAAAGCTTTGAGCTGGGTGGCCAGGCAGTCCCATCCCCACCACCTCCGGGTCTCAAATTTCAGGATGTAAGGCCATGGGGTAAGCAGGGAGGTGAGAGAGACAGTCTGGCTCAAAATACAGGTTCCCAGGCCCTGCCAGCAGAGACTCTGACCCCTGGGAGGCCCAGGAATCTGCATTTAACCAGCAGCCCAGGTGACTCTGATACAACAGGTCTGGCAGAAGGTAACTACTTCTATTAGGGGGAGTGCTTCAGCCCTGGAGTCTGACAGATGTGGGGACAAGTCCCACCTCATCCCTTCCCCACTATACAGCCTTTAATCAATTGTCTTCCCAGTGGTGCCACTTGCAGCCAATTAGGAGAAGCAGGTTCGTGCAGGAGTTAAAATATTAAGATATGTGGCCGGCCACAGTGGCTCACGCCACCTTGAGAGGCCCAGGCGGGAGGATCACTTGAGGTCAGGAGTTCAAGACCAGCCTGTCCAACACGGTGAAACCCCGTCTCTACCAAAAATACAAAATTCAGCCCAGCATGGTGGCACATGCCTGTCATCCCAGCTACTCTGGAGGCTGAGGCAGGAGAATCGCTTGAACCTGGGAGATGGAGGTTGCAGTGAGCCGAGACCGCACCACTGCACTCCAGCCTGTGATAGAGCGAGATCTCAAAAAAAAAAAAGAAAAAAACCAGCTCAGTCTCCCAGTCAACTACCTGGGCTTCTACCCAACCTCTGCTCTCACTGCCTCTGGTGTGACCTTCAGCAGCTTAATTAACTTCTCTGTGCCACAGTTTCCTCCTGTGCACAGGGCTGCCCCCGGGTGTGAGGAAAACTACATGCGTGCCAGCACCCACCAAACACTCAACGGACGACGGTGCTGGTCCACACGCTCCTGACTGCTCTCTGCACCTGCCTCACCCGAGCAGCCCAAGGGGTTCTGTTAAACCCGGAGTCCGTCGGTCGGGCCCCACCCGACAACCCCCAGGAAACTCCTCTTTCTCATCGTGGCCCCCGGGCCGTGCACGAAGCTCAGCCCACCATCCTTCTTTCCTTCTTCCTTCCCATCCTTCAGGATATCTGTACCTGTCAGGTGCTGAGAGTTCAATACAAACGGTATTTATAGCTACTCATAGCTACCTAAGAAACTTGGAAAGATTCTTTATAAACTAAGGACATTGATTCTTGAGACAGGGCATCACCCAGCAGAGGGACGGAGGTGAGAGCGGGGCCTCCCTTTAAAGCTTTTGTTCTATTCTGGGACTTTTTGTTTTTTGTGGTTTTTTTTAGACAGAGTTTCACTCTTGTCGCCCAGGCTGGAGTGCAGTGTGGCGTGATCTCGGCTCGCTGCAACCTCTGCCCACTGGATTCAAGTGATTCTCCTGCTTCAGCCTTCCAAGTAGCTGGGATTACAGGCATGTGCCATGACGCCTGGCTAATTTTTGTATTTTTAGTAGAGATGAGGTTTCACCATGTTGACCAGGCTGATCTTGAACTCCTGACCTCATGTGGTCTGCCCTCCTTGGCCTCCCAAAATGCTGGAATCACAGGTGTCAGCTACCGTGCCCGGCCTCTATTCTGAGTTTTGAGCCATGTGAATGCTCTATGCAAATAAATGGATGCATTTTTTAAAGTCATCTTCCTGGAGAGGCCCTCCCTGGCCAATCTTACTAAAATCATCCCCCTTCCCCCCCTTTTTTTTGAGACACGGTCTCACTCTGTCACCCAGGCTAGAGTGCAGTGGCACAATCTCAGCTCACTGCAACCTCCACCTGCCAGGTTCAAGCGATTCTTCCGCCTCAGCCTCCCGATTAGGTTGGATTACAGGCATGCGGTACCATGCCCAGATAATTTTTGCATTTCTTGGCAGAGATGGGATTCACCATGTTGGCCAGGCTGGTTTCAAACTCCTGACCTCAAATGCCTCAGCCTCCCAAAATGCTGGGATTACAGGCATGAGCCACCGCGCCTGCCCCCCACACCCCGGCTTTACTTTGCTCCATAATCTTATCCCTACTGCCATGGTACTGAGCATGTATTTGATTGAGTGCCGTGTGTCCACTCCATTGGAACGGGACCCCAGTGAGCCAAGGGTCATGCCTTGCTCCCTGCTGCATCCCACGTCTGGATCAGGGAGGCCAGGCCAGAGCTGCTTAATAGATCCCTGCAGGAGACGTGAGAATCATCACACAGCCACTCCCAACAGCCCAACTCCATGCACCTCCAGGCACCGCCCATGGTTGGCTGACTTTGCACCCAGGATTGAGCCACGGACGCTCAGTCAATGTCTATTGAATGAATAAAGAAACAAATGTTTAAAGAGCTTTGAACAGATGGGTACACTCCTTCCAGAAAGAAAACCACCCAGAGAGGAGCTACAGACATACAGGAGAGGCTACGCTCTGCACAGGGTGGCTAGCATAATTCTTACTAAAGTGTGAATGACTTACCCCAGCAGAAAGAAGCAGCGAGGCCAGGAGAGCCCCAAGAAGAGAGGGAGGAAATGATTCTAGAGGCACAAATTCCTATTTGGAAAATTTTCTCCAATAATTACATCATTTCCTTTTTCTTTTCAAAAAGTCTCTGCCTACCTGGCTCTCCTGCTGCCTGTCACCCTTCGCCCCCCAAAGTAAGACATCCCAAACAGTTTGGGGGTCAGGAGCCTCCCTCAGGAAAGCCACAGGCTCAGACCAGTGGCCAGGCCCCCAAAGGTCCACCATGGCCATATCTTGATGGGGGGGATCAGAGAGCAAGAGCCTCTCACCCCTGCCCATCTCCAGGGCTCCCCCAGCTGCTTCCAGAAGCCCCCAGAGGCCACAAACATGTGGTGGAAAGAATTTGGCCTCTGGAATCTGAGAGCACTGAGTCCTGTTCTAGCTCCTGAGCTTCCAGCACATTCTATGCCCCACTCTCCCTCCCCGCTACTTTATATGCCTGGTCTTACTTCATCGCCACGTCTTCCAGAAGCGGCTGTGTTACTGCTCCGTTTCACAGCTGAGGAGGTTGAGGCTGGATAGTCACCGGTTCAAACCCCCACAGTGACTGTGTCCAAAGCCAAGAGCCACACCCGGCCTGTCTGTGCCTATCCCCGCAGGGTACTGCCCCAGGCCAGGTCCTCCACCACCAGCCTCAGTTTCTCGATCCGTGAAATGGGGGTAATGGAGATTCCTTTTCAAGTTTCTTGCGAACACTTAGTCACTTCTAGAGGGACTCACAGGCCAAGCACGGTGGCTCACACCTGCCATCCCAGCACTTTGGGAGGCTAAGGCAGGAGCCCAGAAGTTCAAGACTAGCCTGAGCAACATAGGGAGACCATATCTTTACAAATAATTTAAAACTCAGCCAGGCATGGTGGCATACTTGTAGTATCAGCTACTAGGGAGGCTGAGGCAGGAGGATCACTTGAGCCTAAGAGGTTAAGGCTGCAGTGAGCCATGATCATACCACTGCACTCCAGCCTGGGCAACAGAGCTAGACCCTGTTTAAAAAAAAAAAAAATGTGACTCATGGAAGGGTGTGGCCCCAGGGGGCTCACCAAATGTTCTTTTCCTTCCCTTCCTGGGGGAGCCCACGTCAGTCCCTGGCTGGGACAGCACCATTTTTCTGAGACTGTGGATGGGTCACTTCCTCGGTTTTCCTGGTGTGGGTGGGGTGAGGACAGCAGGGGAGGCTGAAAGCAGGAGGCACAGGTGGGGCCGCTGGGAGGACCCACAGGGGTGTAGTGCCCAGCCCGGGGAGGGGCATGGGGGTTCAAGGGCAGCAAAGACTGGCCCAGCTGTCAGGCCCTGTGCCACCCCGTCACTGCCGTGCCAGGGCACCGGCTGCCATCAGGCCCCCGGCAGGGCCAACGAGCCTCTCACAAAGGAAAGGAGGGGCGGAGGACGAGGAAAAGGCAACCCCCATCTTTTGTTCCTTCCTCACAGTGTTGTTGGGTGTGTGTGTGTGTGTGTGTGTGTGTGTGTGTGTGTGTGTTTTAATTCCAGCCACTCTATGGTCCCATCCGGGGCCTCCTGCCTCCTCCCATCTCCTTGCTGGTGGCTGTCACACGACAGACATTTTTAGTGGTGACAGCTGGCCTTGTGGAACTCGGCTCGAGTACGGGAATGGTTTTTAAAAAAAGAGCGAGCCAAACCACCGTCACTTTAAATAGCAATGCGGCGAGAGGAGAGGCAGGGAAGCGCGCGCAGGCAGGGCTCGCAGCCGGCTGGGTGCCCATGTGCGCTAGGAGCCTTTCATGGAGGAAGGCCCAAGCCGCGAGGACCCGGGAGCTCACAGGTCCCACCTCTGCCTTTGACTCAGGGGGAAACTGAGGCCCGGAGAGGGTGGAGGTCGCACCCAAGGTTACAGGCTTGGGGGCAGCAGAGCAGGGACTCACACCCAGGCGTGTGTGAGCACACGGCCTCCTGAGGCCACCTGCCCTTCCCTGACCTTGGAGAACAGAGGCCGCCCCCGAGCCTCATTAGACCGCCCACTGCCATGGAGACCGGTGCTCCGGACAGGGGAGCACAAGGCAGAGGCCCCCAGGGCCTGGAGGACACCACAGCCTCCTTGGAGAGACTCAGTTAACATTTGCAAGGAACCACAGTCAGAGGCCCAGATTCCAAGAGCTTCCCAAGCATCCCTGGGACCCCACATTTGTAGCTGCCTGTCCGACCCACCCTCCATCCAGTCAAACTCCAGGTCCGGTCACTCCTATCCACACCGTGTCGCCTTTAGTGGCTTGAAATGAACCCCCGTGGGAGTCCTGACGCCATGGGAATGGGCACGTGCCACAAAACAGGCTTTTGTTCTCTGAAGAGAGCTGGTTGTCAAATGTTTACGAGCACCGTTCCCCAGGCCTGAGGGGCCCAGTGCCACAGTGTCACAGACAGGGCATGAACTGGAACTCGAGGCCAGCAGGTCTGCATTCAAATCCTGCCTCTTCCACTACTCACTTCCGAGTGTGAACTCAGGCAAGTCCCCCTAGCACTCTGTGCCTCCTCTGTAAAACCGGGATAAGGGTAGTAGGGTACCTTGGTGTGAGCAGTAAATGCAAAAATGCATGGAGAAGCCAGGCGCCGTGGCTCACACCTGTAATCCTAACACTTTGGGAGGCCAAGGCAGGTGGATCATTTGAGATCAAGAGTTCGAGACCAGCCTGGCCAACATGGTGAAACCCCCGTCTCTACTAAAAATACAAAAAAATCTGGGTGTGGTGGTGCACGCCTATAATCCCAGCTACTCGGAATGCCAAGGCAGGAGAATCGCTTGACCCTAGGAGGCAGAGGTTGCAGTGAGCCAAGATCGTGCCTCTGCGCTCTAGCCTCAGTGTTGGAGTGAGACTCCATCTCAAAAAAAAAAAAAAAAGAAAGAAAAGAAGATGCATGGAGAGCCCAGAGCCCACCTTAAATAGCAGCCATTCTTCCAGTGCCCAAGGTGACATGGCTCCAGTCCCCTGCCCACCAGTTCTCCCCTCTCTGGACCTACACCCCTTCGCTTTTGCCATTCCCAAGGAGGCACTGACACAGCACAGCACAGCACATGCCAGTTTGACCCAACCTGGAAGAAAAGGGGACACACCCCTTCCTTGTTCCGGAGATGGCATCTCTCCTAGTGGAACCCCAGGCTGAATTCCACAGGCTTCTGCCACCACCCTGCTTCCAATGCCTTGTCCAGCTGTTTCTCCAGGACATACCTTCAGTGCCATCGTATCTGTTGGTTTGATGCCCACCTTCCCCCTCACCGCCAGAATGTGGGCTCCATGAGGGCAGAGGGTCTGTCCACCATCCGCAGGGCCCAGACCAGGGCCAGGCACACCATGGGTGTGTAAATCACAACCGCTGCTGGCACAAGTGCGCCCCGGGGCACCCCAGCCAACTGACAGTCTCTGTGTGCCAGGTTTCAAAGCAACCCGCAAAAGTGTAGGTGATACTCAAAACTAGAGAAGGGAGGCTGGGCACGGTGGCTTACACCTGCAATCCCAGCACTTTGGGAGGCCGAGGCGGATGGATCACCTGAGGTCAGGAGTTTGAGACCAGCCTGGCCAGCATGGTGAAACCCCATCTCTACTAAAAATACAAAAATTAGCCAGGCGTGGCGGCGGGTGCCTGTAATCCCAGCTACTTGGGAGACTGAGGCAGAAGAATCACTTGAACCCTGGCAGGAGGCAGAAGTTGCAGTAAGCCAAGATGCCACCATTGAACTCTAGCCTGGGCGACAGAGCAAGATTCTGTCTCAAAAAAAAAAAATAGAGAGAGAAGGGAACCAAGAAATAGAAGAGGACAGGAGAAGGACGAGGGGACTTTTTAGTAGCCTGGGAATCTTAGCTGGAACACACACCTCCATATGCCCTCCTCTGCTGAGAACCTACTGGGCACCTCTTGTTTGAGCCACACATGTCCTGGGAAGTGGACTTTTGTTTTTTGTTTTGGGGGGTGAGTTTGAGACAGGGTCTTGCTCTGTTGCCCAGGCTGGAGGGCAGTAGTGCAATCTCAGTTCATTGCAGCCTCGACCTCCCCGGGCTCAGATGATCCACCCACCTCAGCCTCCAGAGAAGCTGGGACTACAGGTGCTCAGCACCATGCCGGCTGATCTTTGTATTTTTTGTAGAGTGAGGAGATTTCACCACATTGCCCAGGCTGGTCTCAAACAGCTGGGCTCAAGTGATCCTCCTGTCTCAGCCTCCCAAAATGCCGGATTACAGGTGTGAGCCACCGCACCCAGCCAGGAGATAGATTTTTTATCTCCCCTACCACCGCTTTCCCTGGAGTCCCAGAGAAGTGAACACACTTCTCTGGTCACACAGTTGTAAGTGTGGGCTCCAGTATTTAATCTAGATCTGACCCAGAGCATGTACACTTGATATTAATCATCTCCAGCCCTGCTCAGGAGAGTCATCCAACATCAGGTCAGAGAGACAGAGCTGGCCATTCACGCTGGCTCACACCTGTAACCCCAGCACTTTGGGAGGCCAAGGTGCATGGATCACCTGAGGTTCAGAGTTTGAGACCAGCCTGGACAACATGGTGAAACCCCTGTCTCTACTAAAAATACAAAAATTAGCCGGGCATGGTGGCGGGTGCCTGTAATCTCAGCTACTCCTGAGGCTGAGGCAGGAGAATTGCTTGAACCACGGAGGCAGAGGTTGCAGTGAGCCGAGATTGCGCCACTGCACTCCAGCCTGGGTGACAGAGCAAAACTCCATCTAAAATGAGAGAGAGAGAGCAAGCGCTTATCTCACCCTGAGGGAGATTCTGAAATTGGCCTGGGAAGTAGGAAGGTCTCTGTCACTAGAAGTATTCAAGCAAAGATTGAGAAACCAAACCCCAGAAATGGACAGGATGGTGACTTCATGCAGGGTTGGAGGTGAAGGAGAGGGACTTTAGGGTCTCCATGCTGAGAGCTTTCAGTTCTATGATCCACGTCCCAGGCTGAGAGCTATGGGTACTGTTTCTATAAGTAACACAGTCTGTGCTTCAAGGCTTAGAAGAGAAAAAATCATCCTAATGAGTGAAATGCATGTGTCAACGTGTCATGTTATAGATTGGGAAACATTTACTCTTACCTTATTTTTACATGGTTAATAATAACTTTTTTTTTTTTTGAGACGGAATCTCTCTTTGTCTCCCAGACTGAAGTGCAGTGGTCAATCCTGGCTCACTGTGGCCCCCACATCCCAGGTTCAAGCCATTCTCCTGCCTCAGCCTCCCAGGTAGTTGGGCCTACAAGCGTGTGCCACGCCCAGTTAATTTGTTTTTGTTAATTTTTTTTTTTTTTTGTATTTTTAGTACAGACAGGGTTTCACCATGTTGGCCAGGCTGGTCTCAAACTCCTGGTTGCATGTGATCCACCTGCCCCAGCCTGATTAAGTGCTGGGATTACAAGCATGAGCCACCACATACAGCCATGGTTACTATTAATATCTCATATTTTATAGAGCTGTCCTACTCTAATGCCGGTATTTTAATGTATTAAATTTATAATTTTAAATACGCAATCTCATTTAATCCTCAAACAATCCGGGGTAGTGAGTGCTATTATTATACACATGGAATGGTCAGGTTTCTGCTATGATAAGACTGTGTAACAAACAACCCCACCAATCCGTGGCTTGCCATGTTTATTTCCATCTCTCACAGGCCTGCGGGTAAGCAGGGGGTGGCTTTGCTTTGTTCTGTGAGTCAGCTCGATTAATCTGCAGGCCACGGGTCAGATTCAGAGCAGCTCCACCAGTCCCTCTTCTGGAACCATCAGCTACCTGGGACACGTTTGCACATGGGAGAAGCTCAAACTGCCAAGCCAAAAACCCAGCCATATTTCAAGCCTATGCCTTTGGCACATCCACTAATATCCCAAGTCACATGGCCAAGCCCACACTTCAGCTGGGTGGAGAAATATACTCTGCCTACTCCAGCGGGAGCTACTGCAAAGTCACACGGCAAAGCACATGGGTGTATAATTCTATTACAGGAGGGAATAGAAATTGGGAATAATATCCAGTCCACCCCCAGACGTTGCACAGATGAGAATCCAGGGTCTCACACCAGTGGCTCAAGGACACAAAGCAGTGGCTGCTTTGTGTGATTCTGCCTGGGATTTTGACCCGGGATGTCTGACATCCAAGCTGCTCAGCCCCCACAGGCTGCCAAGCAAGTACCTGATACATAATAGGTGCTCAATAAACAATCAGTTCATTATTGACGTGTATATTTCGATCTGCCATTTATAGCAAACCAGTTATACCGCAATGACACTGTTAACTTGTTTTTAAAAAGAAACTTTAAAGGAAAAGATGATCAGTTTAATGAAATGTTAGTGACTGGTGCGAGACTTGATTTTGAATATCAGCAGAGTGGAATTCAGTGTCCGCAGGCTGAAGGAACCCACCTAAGGGCAGGGTTTATGGTGTGGGCATGACAGGACTGACAGGGTGGCTCCCTTTTTTTTTTTTTTTTTTTTTTTTTGAGATAGTCTCCCTTGGTCGCCCAGGCTGGAGTGCAGTGGTACATCTCAGCTCACTGCAACCTCCGCCTCTCAGGCTCAAGTGATTCTCCTGCCTCAGCCTCCCAAGTACCTAGGATTACAGGCTCCTGCCACCACACCCGGCTAATTTTTGTATTTTTGTATTTTAGCTAATTTCACTATGTTGGCCAAGCTGGTCTCGAACTCCTGACCTCAGGTGATCCACCCACCTTGGCCTCTCAAAGTGCTGGGATTACAGACGTGAGCCACCGAGCCCAGCCAGGGCTTGTTCTTAAGAGGCCAAGGCTGGGAGAGAGCCAGTATGGTGGGCATAGAGAAGGAGCAGCTGAAGTGATGGAGAAACACCCCCTACCTGCTGGAACCTGCATCAAACGTTCCCGCACATGGAGGCAGGAGAGATATACACCAACCAGCCAGGTGAGCTGGGGCTGTCTACAGGATTCAGGGGAGAAGCTCAAGGCCACAGCGCAAGTCAGTTCCCATAGGACATCTGCCCTTTCTCCCCTGGACTGCAGCAGAGACCAGTGGTGAAAATAGTCTAACCCGGACCAGTGGGGCCCTCCTAACCCTTTGCTTTGAGACCCAGAACTCAAGTCACAGGTGGCCCAGAAGCCTCCTTAAGAAAAGGAGGCAGGGGCCAGGTGCAGTGGCTCACACCGGTAATCCCAACACTTTGAGAGGCCTGGGTGGGTGGATCCCCTGAGGTCAGGAGTTCAAGACCAGCCTGGCCAACATGGCAAAACCCCGTCTCTGCTAAAAATACAAAAATTAGCTGGATGTGGTGGCGGGCACCTGTAATCCCAGCCACTCAGGAGGCTGAGGCAGGAGCATCACTTGAAGCCGGGAGGTGGAGACTGTAGTGAGCTGAGATCACGCCACTGCACTCCAGCCTGGGTGACTCAAAAAAAGAAAGAAAGATAGAAAAGGCAAGAAAGATGGAGAGAGAAGGAAGGAAGGAAGGGAGGGAGGAAGGAAGGGAGGGAGGGAGGGAGGGAGGGAGGAATACGGTTGTTAGGAGAAAGGAGTAGGCATCAGTGTCCTTGCTATCCCAGACAAACCATGTCACCTGGTGCTCAGTACTAAAGGTGGAAGAAGCTGGGCTCAGTGGCTCATGCCTGTAATCACAGCACTTTGGGAGGTCTAGGCAGGAGGATCACCTGAGACCAGGAGTTCGAGACCAGCCTGGGCAACATAGCAAGACCTGCCCCTCTCTACTAAAGAATGATTAAAAATTAGTGGAGCATAGAGGCACATGCCCGTGGTCCCAGCTTCTCAAGAGGCTGAGGCTGGAGGATCACTTGAGCCCAGGAAGTCAAGTCTGCAGTGAGCTATGATCGCACCACTGCACTCCTGCCTGGGTGACACAGCAAGACCCTGTCTCTTAAATAAATAGGCCGGGCACCGTGGCTCACGCCTGTAATCCCAGCACTTTGGGAGGCCGAGGCAGGTGGATTACCTGAGATCAGGAGTTCGAGACCAGCCTGATCAACATGGAGAAACCCTGTCTCTACCAAAAATATAAAATTAGCTGGGCATGGTGGTGCATGCCTGTAATCCCAGTTACTGGGGAGGCCGAGGCAGGAGAATTGCTTGAACCTGAGAAGCGAACGTTGCAGTGAGCCGAGATCACACCACTGCACTACAGCCTGGGCAACAAGAGCGAAACTCCATCTCAAAAAAAAAAAAAATACAAAAAATTAGCTGGGCGTGTTGGCTGAGGCACTAGAATCGCTTGAACCCAGGAGGCAGAGGTTGCAGTGAGCCGAGATCGCGCCACTGCACTTCAGCCTGGGTGACAGAGCGAGACTCTGTCTCAATAAATAAATAAATAAATAAATGATGGGCATTTCTCTCTAGGAATATTCCACCTAATAGTCCAAGAGGGAACGGTAGCACTGGATTCTCTCCATTTTGCAGCCCCTCAAGAACTCACAGGGAGGGCGCCCTGCTACCTGAGACATCATCTTACCAAACACAGCAAGTCTGGATCTGCGAGCCTCTCCACCCGAATGCCAATCTACAGGATGTACAGGGAGCACCGACGCAGTCACATACCACCCCGGGGACAAATCCAGCAGGATCCGACTGAGGGAGCTCTCCAGGACAAATACAAGGCAAAAATAGGGGGCGGGAAGCCTGTCTAAGAAGAGGTGTAACTGACTTCTCAATCCATTGCAGTGTGGACCTTATTTAGATCCCGGTTCAAATGCAGACAATTACATATGAGCGTGTATGTTATATATGCTACAGAATATGCAATCAGCTAATAAACACAAATATAATCATATATTAAATGTATTCCATAAATATATTAAATAAATATGTGTTTATATATTAAATATAAATGAGGAGTCAGAGCACTGGAAATTTGGTGACATTGTATAGGTGTTTTGTATCTATAATGATGTGCAAATATATTTAAGCTTTTGAGAAATGCGATGATATTGATTTGGTTCCTTAGGTATGGTAGCAATGTATTAAGTTTGAAAAGCTCTCAGTTTTTAAAGCCACACGCTGAAGTATTTCCAGATGAAACAAGACGTCTGGGATCTGCTTCAAAGCAAACAGGGAGACGGAGAGGGTGGGGACTGGATGAAATCAGACCCATGGGGAAGGGTGGCTGGTGCCACGGCTGACGGCACATGGGGTTCATTACGTTATTCTCTCAATTTTTGGTCAATGCTTGAAATTTTCCATAATGAGATGTTAAAGCTAAATAGCTCACCTAACAGGCCAGGCATGGTGGCTCACGCCTGTAATCCCAGCACTTTGGGAGGGCAAGGCAGGCGGATCACCTGAGGTCAAGAGTTCGAGACCAGCCTGGCCAACATGGTGAAACCCCGTCTCTACTGAAAATACAAAAATTAGCCAAGCGTGGTGGTGCATGCCTGTAATCCCAGCTACTCAGGAGGGTGAGGCAGGAGAATCGCTTGAGCTGGGGAGGCAGAGAGTACAGTGAGCCGAGATCACGCCACTGCACTCCAGCCTGGGCAACAGAGCGAGACACCGTCTCAGAAAAAAAAAATAGCTCGCATAATAAAAAAGTTTAAAAAGGGATGTTTCTTTCCATTTTTTATTGTGATAAAATACACAAAACACAAAATGTACCTTCTTCACCACGGTTAGGTGTGGGGATCGCTCCCGTTCACGGTGCTTAACTGTACCATGGCCATTTTGAGCTTGAGCCCATACACGTTTCACCTCTCACCTGGAGGCTGTTGAGCTGAGGGAAGGGATGAAGTGTTGATGCATAACTTCTGCACAGTTCAGCTGCCTGAAGCACATGTGGCTTGTTGTGCCGCTGTCACCACCATCATCTCCAGA
>CAUYLG010061836.1:0-34443 GCA_963573385.1 Cacajao melanocephalus
TCTGGAGACAACAAATGCTGGAGAGGATGTGGAGAAATAGGAACACTTTTACACTGTTGGTAGGAGTGTAAATTAGTTCAACCATTGTGGAAGACAGTGTGGTGATTCCTCAAGGATCTAGAAATAGAAATTCCATTTGACCCAGCAATCCCATTACTGGCTGTATATCCAAATGATTATAAATCGTTCTATTATTAAGACACAGGCACACGCTTATTCATTGTGGCACTGTTTACAATAGCAAAGACCTGGAACCAACCCAAATGTCCATCAATGATAGACTGGACAAGGAAAATATGGCACATATACATCATGGAATACTATGCAGCCATAAAAAACAATGAGTTCGTGTCCTTTGTAGGGACATGGATGAATCTGGAAACCATCATTCTCAGCAAACTGACACAAGAACAGAAAATCAAACACCGCATATTCTCTCTCATAGGCGGGTGTTGAACAGTGAGAACACATGGACACGGGGGAGAGCATCACACACTTAGGTCTGTTGCAGGGGAATATGGGAGGGACGGTGGGGGTTAGGGAGGTTGGGGAGGGATAACATGGGGAGAAATGCCAGACAGGGGGATGGAGGCAGCAAACCACATTGCCATGTATGTACCTATGCAACAATCCTGCATGTTCTGCACATGTACCCCAGAACCTAAAGTGCAATAAAATATATATATATGTATAAATAAAAAATAAAAATGTCTTTTATTTACTCACCAAAAGTGGTAAAGCCACCCAGTTTGTCGTACTTTGCCACTTTGCTAAGTCAGCTTTAGCAAACAAATACAGTATTGTTAATTCATTCATTGAATAAAACAGTGACTATCAAATACTTATTCTGCACTAAGAATAGCAGTGAGCATTTTTAAGGAATACTCAGGTAAGTTGTTTTTTACTCCAGGAAACTTATTGTCAAGGTCGAGTGATTAAAAATGTATTAAATGTATTTTAATAAATAAAATCGAAGTAACACATGATAAATTATAAGTGAAAGGCCTTCTTGCTCCTTGAAATTACTAGAGAAATTAAGGGAAACCAGATATTACAAGCCCCCTTACAGGGGTTCATTGCAATGAAGGCTCTATATCAAGCCTTTAAAAGTAAAAGGACACAACTGATTATTTCTTTTAGTGGGTAATGCAGGAAGTATTACTACCTTTTCCTTCACACCTAATTCCCCACCATGATCACAAACCAGGGGACCCTCATTGTCCTGACGTTCTCCTGAATGATGGATGTGGCTGGTGACAAATTTTACAATAGTGACTTCACACAGTTCACAGCCTGGCTGCTAGTGGGCCCCTACTACCAGTATTTATTATTGGAAAGACCCAAAAAATCAAATGGAGTCTTCAGAGATCATCCAGTCACAAAAATTAGCACAGCAGAATCTGTTTATGAGTAAAGCCAAACCACAGATTCCCTGCACCCCGCAAACTTTATTATTAGAAGCTATAGATTGATCCTCACTAGTCTCATTTCTCCAAGATTATTTTATCAAAATCAGGGGCTTATTTCTCATTACCTCCCTTATTTCTAAGACCAACTCTTTAAAGTTAGGGGCATAATCATCATTGGTTCAATTGCCTGTTTCGTTTAGAAAGATGATACACTTTATTAACAGAGTATGAAAGTTTATAGTCTGATGGTCATTTACTTTTTCCCTGCAATTCCCAGGCATAATCACAAATAACAGTGTCACTTGCTTAATTAAAGTCCTTGTATCCTGATCAGTCTCTCATTGTAGGCAGGGACCATGTCTGAAATGGTCTATGTATCTCTAGCACAAAGTCCATACAGCAGGTACTCAATGAATATTCAATAGTGAAAATAATTTTATGAACCAAAAAATTTTAATGCAGAAAGTTTTTTATTATTAATAAATTAGTTTTATAGACTACAAAAGAACTGTGCTATTTAAGGGGATGGAAAAATTGCTTCTAAAATTATATTTAAAAGCTCTGTAGAGGAAATGGTGAGCAGAATCTTGAAGGACGGCAAAACTTTATACAAGTGAAATTGGAAAGAGGTAATGATACAGAACGGTGTAGGCAAAGTCCAGAAGGCGGGAATGTATGAAAGAGAATTATAGTAAAGAAAGTTGAAACAGTAAATTGTAGACCAAATTAGGAAAGAAACTTTTAATTTTTTTCCAGTAAGTAATGAGGAGGTACTGAAAGATTTTGAGAAAGGGATTAATATATTAAAAGCTGATTTTCGAGAGAATAAGTTCGGCACTAACGCTTGAGATTGAGATAAAGAAAACTGGAAACAGAGAGAATGAACATGACTGTGGAATGTTCTTATGCCTCTATGTTTATATATTGTTTTTAAAACAGATGCTATAGTTGTATTTATATGCAACTGTGTTGTATTGATATATTCATCTTTTAGATTAGAGAAAGCTATCACAGTATAAGTATGATTTTTTATACTTCATTTTTTAAAATTTCCTTTCTGTTTAATATCTGTAAAAGTCTTTGTAAATTTTCATCCTGTCTTGAGGTACAAAGGTTTTTTCACTTTTCCAGCAAGAATGGTGGTGGTGGAAATGTCGATACAAAGGGGGAGAAAAGTGGGTTCCCCTCTTGGTGTAGTTTGGTGGTTCTCAACCTTAACTACACATTAAAATCACATGGAGATGTTTTTAAAAACATTTGATGCTCCAGGACACATCCTGGATCAATTGAGTCTTTGGAAGTAGATGCTAGGCATGAGTGTTTTCCAAAGTTATTCTGGTAATTCTAACAGCAACCAAGGTTGAGAATCACTAGTCTAAATTCCCCCTCGTCTCCCTCACCTGGAAAGTCTCCATCAAGAGAAGAGTTTTGAAGATCTGATTTTGCTAAATATAGAGACATGTTACTTTTATGGCTAAAAGTACATTACCTACATGAAAAAAAAAAAAAAAAAGAGTTCCTGAAATAGGTTAACAGTAGTAGGAAGGACAGAAAATGGCAGGAGTGATATGGCAGAGAGAAAATCAACAAAAAATAGTTTGATGCGGAAGTGAGGAAAGAAAAGGGTTGATTCCAAGTTATCAATGCACACTAAAGCCTGCATCACTGGCTTTAGCAGGAAGCTGTTAACAAAATAGGAAGCAGAATGGTGAACACGTTTTGTAGAAAAAAAGATGAGCTCAGCATTGAACAAATTGAGTTAGAGGTGTCGGCAGGACATTAGGTGGAGATGTCACATAAGAATTAGATCTATATGGATGAAGCTGTGGAAAGAGGTCATGCTGGGGAAATAGATTTGAAAATAAGCCACATGGAGATTAGTGGAAAACATGGCATGTAAGCTACTAAGGAGAAGACCCTAGAAAGAGAAGAAAAGGAAACCAAGGACACAGTCTGCTCACATCTTAATACCTTCAACCACCAAAGAACATCACTTCTTCTTCATTTCTTAGTATCTTGTGTTCTATCAGAGTATTTCTCATGTCACACTGATATAATAATATGTCTACATCTCTGTACTCCCAACTTCATGCTTGCCAAGGACAAAGCCATGAGCTGTTAAATCTTTATATTTGCCAGCATGGAATTAGTGCACAACACTGAAGTGGTCAATGTCAATGAATGAATGTAAAAGTGAGACAATAGAAGCTATGCACCCCCAAGATAAGAGCCACAGCCACATGGCATGGGCAGCATCCTCATGCTAACCTGGCCTGTCACTGCCACACCCCACATCCTATGCTTCCAGCCTCCCAGGGTCATTGCAGCAAATAACATTAAATCAGGAATTTATCTAACACTCTTTGGGTACCTGATATTATGCTGGGCAAAATGGATAATAAAAAAAATATTAAGAAATGGTTTCTGCCTTCAGGATACTTACGATCAAGCAGAGTAGAGAAGTCACATCCTGTATGACGCCTTCCTTGATTGCCAGGCAAACCGAGTCACTCTCACTTTACCCTTTTAGGATTTTGTGCACATTAAAACAGTATCACCTAACACATTTCCTCTGAACCTCTGATACATTCCTCTCCTTCATCACAGATGAAATGCTCCTCAAGAGACATAATTGTATTATTTGTTTTACACCATAATGTCTAATACCCCTATGCTAGACTACCTTTTGTTCTTCAAAATGTTGCTCATTCTTCTGTTTCAGAGTATTGGTATATGCTATTCCCTCTACTTAGAACTTTTATTATTTTTTACTTTTTATTTTAAGTTTGGGGTACATGTGTAGGTTTGTTATGTCGGTAACCTTATGTCATGGGGGATTTGTTGTATAAATTATTTTGTCACTCAGATATTAAGCCTAGTACCCATTAGTTATTTTTTCTGAGTCTCTCCCTCTCCTCCCAACCTGCATCCTCCAGTAGATCCCAGTATCTCTTGTTCTGCTCTGTATGTCCACACACTCTCATCATTTAGTTTCCAAATGTAAGTGAGAACATGCAGTATTTGGTTTTTTGTTTTTGTGTTGGTTTGCTAAGGCTAATGGCCTCCAGCTCCCCATCCATGTTCCTGCAAAGGCCATGATCTCATTATATTTTTTGTCTGCATAGTAGTCCACGCAGCGGTGTACATGCCACAAATTTTGTTCAACCAGTCTACGACTGATGGGCATTTAGGATGATTCCATGTCTTTACTATTGTGAATAGTGCTGCAATGAACATAGGCATGCATGTATCTTTGTGATAAAATGATTTATATTCATTTGGGAATATATATATATATATATATATATATATATATATATATATATTCATTTGGTATTTCTGTTTTTCAGTCTTTGAAGAATTGCCACACTGTTTTCCACAATAATTTACACTCTCACCAACAGTGTATATGTGTTTCTTTTTCTTCACCTCTCCAGCACTTGCTAGTTTTTGGCTTCTTATTAATAGCCATTCTGACTGGTGTAAAATGATATCTCATTGTGGTTTTGATTTGAATTTTTCTAATGATCAATGATGTTTAGCATTTTTTTAAATGCTTCTTGGCCGATGGTCTTCTTTTGAAAAGTGTCTGTTTATATCTTTTGTCCCCTTTTTAATGGGTTGTTTGTCTTTCTCTTATAAATTTGTTTGTTTATAGGTGCTTTAGTAATTCTTTGCCAGATGCATAGTTTGTAAAAATTTTCTCCCATTATATAGGTTGACTGTTTTCTCTGTTGATAATTTCTTTTGCTGTGAAGAAGCTCTTTCATTTAATTAGATCTCATTTGTCATTTCTGGCTTTTGTTGCAACTGCTTTTGAAGTTTTTCTCATGAAATCTTTGCCCATTCCTATGTCCAGAGTGGTATTTCCTAGGTTGTCTTCCAGAGTTTTTATACTTTTGGGTTTTACATGTAAGTCTTTAATCCATCTTGAGCTGATTTTTGTATACGGTGTAAGGAAGGGGACCATTTTAACGTTTTGCATATGGCTAGCCAGTTATCCCAGCACTGTTTATTGAATAGGAAATCCCTTTCCCATTGTTTGTTTTTGTCAGCTTTGTCAAATATCAGGTGATGGGTGTACAGCTTTATTTCTAGGCTCTCTTTCTGTTCCATTAATGTATGTGTCTGTCTTTGTTCCAGTACCATGCTGTTTGGTTACTGTGGCCCTATAATATAGTTTGAAGTCAGGTAGTGTGATGCCTTCAGCTCTGTTCTTTTTGCTTAGGATTAATTAGGATTTGCTTAGGATTGCTTAGGCTATTCAGGCTCCTTTTGCTTCCATATGAATTTTAAAATAGTTTTTTCTAGTTCTGTGAAGAATGTCATTGATAGTTTGATAGGAATAGCACTGAATCTAAAAATTGCATTGGGCAGTATGGCTATTTTAACAATATTGATTATTTCTATTATGAGAATGAAATATTTTTCCATTTGTTTGTGTCATCTCAGATTTCTTTGAGCAGCGTTTTGTAGTTCTTGTCATAGAGATCTTTAACTCTTCTGGTTAGCTGCATTCCTGGGTGTTTTATTTATTTTGTGACAATTGTGAATGGGATTACATTACTGTTATGTCTCCTGGCTTGACTGTTGTGGGTGTATAGGAATGCTAGTGATTTTTGTATGTTGATTTTGTATTATAAAATGTTAATACTCAATTTCATCTGGCAATGACCTATTTTATCTTAAATATTTCAGCTCAAGTGTCATTCCTCCAGGAAGCTTTCTCACACTTCAGATCTGGGTTAACTGGCCCTCCAAAATAATCTATAGCACATTATTCTTGCCTATAAAAAACATATTATAATTGTCTGAATGTTTATATGCAGGTATATTGGATCACTAACTTCTTTAAAATGAAGATTATGTCTCAGTTTACATTGTGTCCATAGAACCTAATGAAATGTCTGTAATAATATATTGAATCCCAATAGAATTTAAACAAAAAAAATGAAAGAACAAACAAATGAATAAACAAAATACCTCACTCAACATGCTGCTAAATAAGCTGAATGTACAGATATGCAAAAATTGAAAGATAAAACCAGAGAGAAATATGTGATCATGTGAATATCTGTGATAGCTTTACCATGGGCTACAGATCATAAGTACAGCAGAATATAGAAATAAGGCTGGTCAATTACAAACAATGACAACCAGCTACACATGGCATTCCAAATGTCCTCCATAGTTTTTACTAATAATTTAATTCATCTTACATACTTTTAAATTTATTTTTATATTTATATTTTTTAGAGACAGAATCTCCTACTGTCACACAGGCTGGAGTACAGTGGCATGATCCACTCACTGAGGCTCAAATTCCTGGCCTCAAATGATCCTGCCAACTTAGCCTCACAGTTAGGTAGGACTGTAAGCATTTACCACTGTTCATGGCTGTTTGTTTTTTTTTTTTTTTTTCATAGGGACATGGTCTTACCATGCTGCCCAAGCCAGAGTCGAACTCCTGACCTCAAGGATCCTCCTGCCTCTGCCTCCCAAAGTGCTGGGATTATAGGTGTGAGCCACCATACCCAACCATTTTATGTAATTTTGGTACATTTTATCATGATCACAATTGACAATATTATTCTTTTTTTAGATATCACTCAATAAGTCTAATAATCAAACTAATCAAACTCTTGAGAGATCAATAACCACCTATGTATATGTTAACAAAAGTTTGAAAATTATAAGCAGATTTTTTTTTTTTGAGACGGAATCTCACTCTGTTGCCCAGGCTCAGGCTGGAATGCAATGGCACCATCTCAGCTCACTGTAGCCTCCGCCTTCCAGGTTCAAGTGACTCTCCTGCCTCAGCCTCCCAAGTAGCTGGGATTACAGATGGTTAATTTTTGAATTTTTAGTAGAGATAGAGTTTCACCATGTTAGCCAGGCTGGTCTCAAACTTCTGACCTTAGGTGATCCACCTGCCTTGGCCTCCCCAAATACTGGGATTACAGGCATGAGCCACCATGCTTACCCTACAGATTCTTAAAACAGTAATGAATCTAGAAAGTGCATACAATTCCTATGAATGCTTTTATAAATTGTGTTAAGTTAAAAATATAAGATGTTTTTAATAATACATGCTATGGAAATTTTATGTTTAATTTTAAAGTAGTAAATAAATCCTCAAAATGTATATAATTTTGTCTAATAACCATCTACTTGCACCTAACATTATTAAACTTTATGAATCAATAATCATGGTATTAATGTGTCAACTAGAGATTTGTTCATTGCTTTGAGATCATCTGGAAAACACAATAGGTTAAACTTGACCAAATATTCTTAGCCATGAGATAGAGTAATAGACAGGTTGGTAGATAGGTAGAATGTAGATAATGAAAGACATACATAAATACAAATTATTAACTGCCTCTTATGGGTGAGTACTGTGTTAGGTGTTTTACATATATGTAAGCTACTTTACTCTCCACCGTCATGTTACAAGATAATATTATTATTTACATCCCATTGGTTAGAATAATGGCTCAGAAAGATTAATTAATTTATTAAAGATGCTAAACAAGTAGGCATCTGAACCATGCTTGAAATTGTACTTATCTGACTCCAGAACTTTGTTCACTTTGAAACTTTCTGTGTTGCATTGCTATGCTGTCTATCTAGACTAAAATCAATTATTGTTGGTATCCACCTCCATTCCTTTACCCTGAACCCTGCTGTTCTTATCAACAAGTGATAGCGCTACAGACCCACCCAGATGCTGAAACCTCCAATCTGGCTTCAACATTAATGTTTAACCAGCTGAACCAAACAGCCTGTAATGGGCTGATGACTCTGTTATCTCAAATGACCATGTAAGGGCTGCCATATTCACATAAGAACTGTCCTCAGAGACAGATGAGTACTGATCCTCTCTAGTCATCAAAAAGGTGAATTAAAGTGATAGTTGAATCCACCTGATAGAGGTTCCACTTTTTAGTAATAATTTGGATTCTCTTACTTAAGGCTTAAAAAACGAAACAGAAGGGTTGGTTGGGAAAAATCACAGCACCACCATACCCAACATCCCCACCACCACATAAACACACACACACACACACACACACAAACACACACACACACACAGAGAAAGAGAGAGAGAGAGAGTTAATTCTATAATGTTTACACATATCTATCCATATATATGTATAAGCATATATATATGTAAAGTTATATAAAGTTATATACAAAAATGAAACCCAGATATTTACATGAGCTCAGTTATACACCTGAATTGTGTACAGTAAAGACAAAACCTTTTGGGTTGTTTGTTTAGTAGCTTCACAGTCTGCCATACATTTATTGCTTAAGAACCAGTTATTAATGAGCAAATGAAATCCAAATACAGTATTAGTTCTCTCACTCCCTCCTAACTTGGCGTTCCTGAAATTTTCAGCCAGCATTTGTTGAGGCAGTTTCTCCCTTAATTCCTGCTCTGGATCTTCTTCCTGTTGCTGCCTGGTTCTGTCCTCTGCCTTCTCAATCCACACTAGTCTCAGTTCATATCTATATACAAACCTACAACCACTTTCTTCTGAGAGAGCTTACTACAAAGAGTTCTCAGGCTACTCCTCCGCACTCAGTCAGCACTCACTCATTCAGCTCAAAGGTCATCTCCCTTGAACTCAACTGTCTTTGTGTTTATCACCCCAGCTCTTGCTATTTTGATTACTAATAGCATTGACTTAAACTCCTATGAATGCCTAGCATGTTATTGTCCTCCCTCTTCGGTCCAACAAACTCTGCTAATACTTTTCTGGGTCATGTTTATGGCTAAGTTTCTGGGAGTGTCTATGACGCCATATGTGTAGTAAAAAGAGCACTGGACTTAGAGTTTAAAGTTTTGGTATAGATTCCGAACTCTCCCATTTATTAGTTGTAGGACCTTAATCAGATTACTTCACTTATCTATTCTACAGTAACCTCCTCTTTAGCATAGACTTGGTGGTGGATTAAGGAAGATAGCCCATACGGAAGGCCTCAAATTACAATCTTACAAAAATTATGCTCGGTAAATATTACATTACTTGCTTTAACCTACAAAATGAAATCTTTCTCACTGCTGAAAGAGATTTTGTCAATCTCCATGACTTCAGGCAAAAAAGAAACAATGTTATGTTTAATATGATTTAGTCTATTCTTCTCTGAGATCTTCTCCCTATGGTCCTGACATAGGTGCCACAATCGAACATCACCTCAGCCACAACAGTTGAAATTTAGAGCTACTGGCTCCCTGGCTATGGCTTCTGTTTTAACTGTTACTTGTTTCCAAGGTGCTTAAAATCACACATAGAATAGTTTTGGGTTACAGTGAGAAACATCTCCAGTTAACAACAACCACAACAAAAAGATCTTTTATATGGCATTGAAATTGACAAGAGTTACTTCCTTCTGAATCTAACTAGAATGAGACAAGGGATGCCTGTTAGGCA
This sequence comes from Cacajao melanocephalus, assembly GCA_963573385.1. NCBI lineage: Eukaryota > Metazoa > Chordata > Mammalia > Primates > Pitheciidae > Cacajao > Cacajao melanocephalus. Next base: position 9,851 of record CAUYLG010061836.1, read on the forward strand.
TAATAAGAAGACTGACAGGCTTCCTCTGTGTGGTAACGATCTGAAAACATTCCTAAAGGATGGCTAGAAATGCGAGGCAGTCATGGGCAGGCGAGGAATGGAGCCAGTGTGCTCCATGAATAATGGATCACTTGGTCACAGCTGGCTAAGGGTGTCAGTTCCACTCTTGTGGTAAAATCGCTGATTGTAACCTTCTTTTTTTCCCTCAAGAACTAAATTAACAGAGCAAAGAGAAATGCCAGCGGGTGTGAGATTTGCCATTTGCCATTGAAATATCTTTGCGCTGAGAAGCCTTGTCATTTTATTAGAGAAAAAAAAAATTGGAAGGTTGTTTTAGATATGCAGTATTTCTGTTGGCATGAAATACTAGACATAGAGGAGGCCCACGGGGAGGAAGGAGCATAAGATTTGAACAGAAGAATGGAGTTCAAATTCAAGCTTTACCACATTCTTGCTGCATCACGGTGGTACAATTACCTTAGTCTCACGGAGCCTCGGGTTTTATTGTCAATACAATGGAAATGATAATGGCTTTTTGAAGGGTCATTATAAGGATTAAATGGAAACATTTTTATTTCCATGGAACTTGTTTGTCATTTTAGAAGATGTTAGCCCCTTCTTTTTGCCCTGTACTTATGTATTTAGGAGAACAACGACAGATGGACCACATTCTGGCAAGTGTTCTCATGCCCCAAAGCTTGTATATTAAGCAGGTATTAAACATAGACTCTTTCTGGCTCAGTGCCTTCACCTGTAAACTGGGGAAACAATAGTAATCTCTCCTGTTCCTGCTTCACAGAGTAATTTTAAGGCTCAAATCAGATAATGATTGTCAACACTCTGAAAAGAGGTAAACAGCTTCCTGTAATCTTACTTTCTGTCTTCCTTTGGTCCCTTTGGTAGTTATTGAGAAAGACCACACAGTTCCACATCACCATGGCTCATATTCATCTCCTTTTTCATGTTCCCCAGTATCTTGGAATTTCTCAGCTCCAAAATTACTCACACCTTTAAAAGGGTATAAGTTCAAGTGTAATTAGTAATTCTGACTTCTCTGATGTTGAGTTCTAAATGTGACCTTTCTAGGTTAGACTGGGGAGTGGATAAGAAAGCATCCATCCAAAGAATATACAAATGATATTGCAGAGTAATTTAATATCTGTTTCCCCAACATACCTGTGGAAAAAGCTTATCATCCCCATTTCACATATGAATAAAGCAAGGTTTAGACAGTTTTATTGACTTTCCCACAGTGACAAAGTTGTTAAATCATAGCTCTAAGATTTGATACTTATAAATTTCATGTTTATTAAGAATCCTCAGTTTTTATCTTCAAAGTACCCTGCTCTTTTTCAGCTAGGAGAAAAGAAATGGTAAGGAAATCCAGGGAAAACTTTTTGGTGGTAAAATGAAGATGAGAGCTGCGTGCTAGAAGAAGTTGATAGCAGAACCTGAAATGCAGACATAGCCAGAGAAGGCATGGAATTAGGCTAACTTCTATAAAGGAAGTCATGTACCAGGAAGTGTAACCAACTAAATGCAAAGCCCACCTTTTTTCTAGCCATGATTTCTTTGGTATGTGTTCTGCTTTTCATTTTCTTTATTTTTTAAAAAATAACTTGAACATTTATTTTAGATTCAGGAGGTACATTTGCAGGTTTGCTATGTGGGTATATAGTGTGATGCTGAAGTTTGGGGTATGAATCATTCTATCACCTAGGTAGTGAGCATAGTACCCAATAGTTAGTTTTTCAACCTGTGTCCCCTTCCCTCCCTCCTTCTTTTAGTAGTCTCCAGTACCTACTGTTGCCATCTTTATGTTCATGAGTACCTAATGGTTAGCTCCCACTTAGAAGTCAGAACATGCATTATGTTAGGCAGTTTTGTGTTGCTATAAAGAAATACCAGAGACTTGGTAACTTACAAAGAAAAGACATTTATTCTTGCTCATGGTTCTGCTCATGGTTTTGCTTATGGTTCTGCTGTATAGGAAGCATGGCACCAGCATCTGCTTCTAGTGGGGGCCTTAGGAAGCTTACGATCATGGTGGAAGACAAAGGGAAAACAGGCATATCACAAGGCTTGAGAAGGAGCCAAGGGTGGAAGGGGATGTACCTCTTTTAAAACAACCAAATTAGTGAGAACTTATTAATTACCATGGGGATGGAAATAACTCATTTGTGAGGAGTCCAGCTCCATGACCCAAACGCCGCCAACCATGTCATAGCTCCGACACTGAGGATCAGATTTTTACATGAGACTTGGAAGGGACAAATATCCGAACTATATTATGTAGTATTTGGTTTTCTGTTACTGGGTTAATCCACTTCAAATGATGGCTACCAGCTGCCTCCATTTTGCTGTAAAAGCATGATTCCATCCTTTTTTATGTCTTCACAATATTCCATGGTGTATATATACTACAATTACTTTATCCAGTCTACCATTGATGGGCATCTAAGTGGATACCATGTCTTTGCTATTGTAAACGGTGCTGTAATGAACACACAGTACATGGTTTTTGTTTCGTTTTGTAGAACAATTTTTCTTTTAGATATATACCTAGTAATAGGATTTCTAGGTCAAATAGTAGTTCTGTTTTAAGTTCTATAAGAAATCTCCAAACTGCTTTCAACAGTGGCTGAAGTAGTTTACATTCCCACCAATAATGTGTAAGCATTCCCTTTTCTCCACAGCCTCAACACCATCTGTTGATTTTTGACTTTTTAATAATAGCCATCCTGACTACTGGGAAATAATATCTCATTGTAATTTGATTTTCATTTCTCTGATGATTAGTAATGTGGAACATTTTTTCATTTGTTTGTTGCTTACTTGTGTGTTTCTTTTGAGAGGTGTCTGTTCATGTCTTTTGCCCATTTTTAACGGGGTTATATGTTTTTTTGCTTATTGAATTTTTTAAGTTCCTTATGGATTCTGATGTTAAACTTTTGTCTTATATGTAGGTTGAGAATATTTTTTCATATATTGTAAGTTGTCTGTTTACTCTATTGATAGTTTATTTTACTATGAAAAGCTCTTTAGTTTAATTAGGCCACACCTAATTTCTGTTTCTGTTGCAATTGTTTTTGAGAACTTAGTCATACATTGCTTACCAAGGCTAATGTCTAGAATAGTAGTATTTCCTAGGTGTTTTGCTAGGATTTTTGTAGCTTGAGGTCTTACATTTAAATCTTTACTCTATCTTGAGTTCATTTTTGTCTATGGTGAAAGGCAGGAGTTCAGTTTCATTCTTCTGCATTTGGCTAGCCAGCTATCCCAGCACCATTTATTGAATAGGGAGTACTTTTCCCATTGCTTATTTTGGTTGACTTTGTCAAAGATCAGTTGGCTATAGGTGTGTGGCTTTATTTCTTGGTTCTCTATTCTGTTCCACTAGTCTTTATGTCTGTTTTTGTACCAGTACCACACTGTTTGGTTACCGTAGCCTTACAGCATAGTGTAAAATTGGGTAGAATGATGCCTCTGGCTTTGTTCTTTCTGCTTAGGGCTCTCCCTAGGTCTTTGGCTCGAGAGTCACCAACATCAACTTTCATGCTGTCTTGGGCCCTCTCTAATGCATCTGAGGTGGTCAATGCTCTCAGTGCTCCTTGCAGACCCAGCCCCTTGCATTGGCTCTCTCCAGTGCTACTGCTGCTCAGACAATGCTGTGCTCTTTCTTCTCTTGTAAGAAAATGCTTTTTACTCCCATGTTTTTCTTTTCAAAGAAGATCCCACAGCAGGATTTCTCAGACCCTGAGAGTGATTTGAAACCATTTTCTTCCTATACGCAAGTACCTTTCCAAGCTGGTTGTTTAAATATTGTAGTCACTGCACTGAAGCCATCACCAAGACTCCCACTCCCTCTAATGTGTGTATTGAGCTGCAATCCATTTTACTAGTTTTGCTCCTTAAGCACTAAGGGATTTTTTCTGAGTGATCAACAGTTTATCATTGAAATTTGGTTTCCTTTGCATACCCAGATACCCCCTCTTTATTTATCTCTCTGACTGAAGCCCAATATGTCCATAGATAGAATTATATTTCAGAATGCCTCTAGCCCATACACAAATGTATTCTTAGAATAGTTACCTGAGGCCACTCACCAGATAGAACTGTAACTTACCTTCATTTGCAAACAACTACAATTAAAATGTTGCCTATGTTAAGGCAAGAAACAGTCTGAAATTATAAATAATAATTTATGATTTATCTCAAGGTTTATACCTCCCATGTGTTTTCTTTCCCCCATAACAAAAATTCTTGCTAATCCTTCCCTTACTAACTTCTGAAACTATTTAAATTGAACAAACATTTAACAAACTAATTTTGTGCCAATATTTGCATTAGGAGCTTTTCTATATCTATTTTCCCATTGAGCTTTCAGAATAACTTTATGTAGCAGATATTATTATTAACAGATACAATTAAAGATGCTAATGTTCTAGAGGTTAAGAAGCTTGCCCAAAGTCTTTTAAAGAGTAAGACCTTCTATCTCTGTGATTGTTATTCAGTAATCTTCAAGAACTGTTTATTGGCCTCCATTTAATGAATATATCTTAACATTTTTAAAATATAAATATTTGGTTTTTCATTTTTCAGTTATGAGTTCTTTCTTACCAAGACATCGTAAATGACCTGATGGCATCTATTACTTCTATTTGGTCATGTATTGGTACAAAACAAATTACCCTCAATGCATTATAGCTTTAAAAAAGAACATTTTATTATATCTCCCAATATTTTGGAGCAGCAATGCAGGCAGGAGTCAACTGGGCAATTCTTCTCAGTGGGATGTTGATTACAACACTTCACCCATGGTTTTCAGTTGTTGGATTGGCTGCTGTGGAGAGTCCAAGAGGTTTCATTCACATGGCTGGTGACTTGACTGGGGCGGCTGGTAGGCTGGAGTCAGCTGGGACTGTCAGCGGGTTCACTGACAACTGAATTCTCCAGCATGGTCGCCTTAGGAAGTCAGACTTCAGACACGCTAGTTTGAGATTCCCAAAGAAGACGTTCCAAAAGACAGAAGGTAGAAACTGCTAGTTTTATAAGCTAGCATAGTATCACTTTTGTCATATTTTTGTTGTTATTGTTCAAAGCAATTGCAGAGTCTGTCTAGGTTCAAGGACAAACAACGGAGACCCCACCTCTTAATGGGTGGAGTGCCAAAGAAATTATAGTCATTCTTAATGCATCACAGCTTCTTCCAGATTTTCTAAATATATACTCACTACATGTAAGTGGGAAAGAGATTATAATTATATTTTAATAGCTACCATTTTTTAGTGCCTCCAGATGGCCAAGCTCACTCCAAAGCAGATTTTCTCAACCTCAACATTGTTGACATTTAGGGCCAGGTAATTATTTGTTGTGAGGATTTGTCTTGTGCATTTTAAGGTATTCAGCAGCAACCCTGGCCTCTATCTGCCAGATGCCATAACGTTTACTAGTTGTGACAATAAAAAATGCTAGTCATTCCCAAATGTCCCCTAGAGGACAAAATTACCGCCAGTTGAAAACCCTTGCTCTATGTTAAGCACTAACCGCAGGGATACATTATAGTATCACATATAATCCTCAGAGGGTTATAAGGCAGGTACCATAATTATTTCCATTTCATAGAAGAGTAAACTGAGGCTCAGAAAGTTAAGTGGCTTAGTCATGGTTACTCAGAAGGAAAAACCCAGCTCCATCTGAATGCAAAGCCTGAGCTCTTCCTACCATGCCCTTCACTTCTATTTTATACTTCAAACTGTCGAGAATCCAGATGGATATTAGGAGATATAAATAAACAGTTCTCTAAAGTCAGAGGCAAAACTCCAGTCACACACCTGCAGCACCACCGTTGAGCCACCAACTGATTCAGCAAGAAGACCTGGCTGGATTTTCTCGAGCTGCTTTAGGCCATCTCTAGCACAAAAAGCATTGATCCACTCAAAATTAGCAAGCAGTTCTTTTCCTTATCCTGCTGTTTGCTTACAGAGGGAATTCTAGCCTAATTTGGATCTGCGCCTGACACTGGGCCACGTGCCAGCACTCAGCGCAGGGAGCACTGGCACACACACTCTCACCTGGTGTGCAGTCTATTTTGGGACTCAGCCTCAGTTGCCGCTGCTGCAGGTGACCTGACAGATGCAGGGTGCCCTGCAATTGCCCTGGATTAAAAATGCCACTACTTCTGGTGCAGACTTCTCCAACCATCTTTTCAGTCCTCTCACTCAGTGTGTTCATTCACCCTCATGAGTGCATACTCATTATGGCTCCTGACTCCCATCTTCACTCCTACCTACCTGACTACCGTTCCTACCTATGCTATGCTCCTCTGAAATTTCCCATCTTTTTGAGGAAAGGCAAATATTTAACTGGCAATTAGGAAATGAAAGGTCTAATAAAGCTGAGGATACAAAGAAAGGAGTGGTCAATTCTACTTGGCTATCTGGTTGGGGAAAACTTCATGGAAGAGGTAAACATCTAGCAGTTCTCCAAAAATAACCAGAGTGAAGAGGAGATTTCAGTCAGGAAAATGAATCTTATGTAAAAGAACAAATATGCTCTAAGTGTCCTGGTGTCCTGTGGGTACCCAAACACACCAAGAAGACAAGAAGTGGGATTTAAAAAGGAAAGACCAGTGACTGAGAAGGGGGAGCTGCATAATTCCTTGACTCTAAAGAGAACAGCAGGGAAGGAAGGAAATGTTGGATTTTTACTTTGCAAAGATGACTCTATCACCTCTGAGGTGTATGGTTTCGAGAGGGGAATGTAAGCAGGGAACTGGTGGGAACCACTTAGAAGTGTGTTTAAATAATTTGTAGTTTAATCACTCAACAAATATTTATTGCCTCCCTAAATGGCTGCCAGATTCTCAGCTAGACAGCCCACATACAGCAGTGAGTAAGCCTGACACAGACCCAACACGTGTACATCTCCTGTTCTTCACCTTTTTGGTAAAGCCTTCCCTGACCCTCTAAGTACTTTTTCCATAACATCCTGCTTCCCTCTGGCACTGAAATTATCACCCTGAATTTGCTTTGTGCCTTGGAACATTGACCTCTTTCATGGATTGATAGTGACAGGGACGGGGGTTTACCTAGACCTTCTTTGTTACCCTATTCACTGGTGTAAAAGTAAAACAGCTTCCAGTCTAATGGAAGGATGTTTTAGAAAGGATGACAGACATAAAGCAAGAAGCAGAATGAATTGCATAATCTGGGTGAAGGGTTTTAGGGAGGAAGAATGTAGTGGCCAACGAAAGCATTCAACAGAAGAGCCCAATACAATCTGGGGTGGCTGACTAGGGTGGCTGACTGCCAGGGGTGGGGGAGAGTTTCTTTTTATCATTAGACAATTTAGTCCCCCAACCATCTTGTGAGTTAAGCAATCATAGTCATTGGTTTACAGATGCAGAAACAAAGGCTTAGGGCAGGGAGTCAAAACTCTTGCTTGAGGTAAAGTCATCCAGCTCAAAAATTAGTAGCAGCAGCAAGATGAGCAGGCAGGAAGGGAGATTACTAATGAGACTTCCTCACTCTGCCTAGTCATGCCAGTTGTTTGCCATTACCTGGAGGACTCAGGTTTCATCCTAGAGTCAAAATCTTCTCTCTCCCTCTCTTTCTCCAGGTTGAACTGATTTGTTGAACTTTGTGGATGGAGCCAGCCAACAGGATGACATTGTGGCAGAGACGGAAGCTTGCCGCTTCTTGCATCAGAAAAGCAGAGAGGGCCTCTCTGGCAAGCAGCCACAGGCACAAAAGAAGCTTGCATTGAAGGTGACTCAGCTCTGGCTTTTCAGCAATGCCTTACCATTGGCTATTTCAAAAGAGGCAGAGAAGCTTCAATGAGACCTCAAACCAATTGCACAGAAAGCCACTGCCCACAAGGAAGCTACTGGTCAGACAACGCTGGCTCTTTTATGGGCAAAACGGCAGAGTGCATTGATAAAGCCTGATGGTCCAGGGGGGATCTTTATATCCTGGCCAAGTGTGGCATTTGTCTCTATCACCTGGAAAGTGGCCCTGGGAGCAGGCATGTGACTGGCTGATTCATTCCTCAAGGCCCCCAGAGAGCTAGATGAGGATGGCTTTGAGCTGAGAAGAAAGAGAGGGGTTCATACACATGCAAAGATGTCTTCCCCACTTGCTTCTGATGGAAACTCAAGAGCCGGTGGAAATGACATGGATTTGGGAGTCAGCTGATGAACTTGGAAGCCCCACCCAGCCAGTCAGTAGTGTGGTTCAGAACCTGTCGGCACCTCAGTGTCTAGTAAATGGAGGAAGAGAGAAGGAGATGGAACTTACTGACGTTGGGCATCTTTTATGAACCAGGCACTTTGCTGTTCTCATACAGTCTTATCTTGGCAGGTTCACCCCTCACAAGATGTTTGTGAGACTTGATGAAATAATATAGGTTAAGTACTTAGCACCACAAACCTATGAGCTATATATTATTGTAGCTATTGTAAGTATTATCCCCATTCTGTAGATGAAAGTCACATAGCAGGGACCCTAATCCAGCTCTAATTTCCAAAGCCTCTATTCTCAATCACATAAAAATATTGCTTCCCTCCTCTTCCTTCATCCCCAAAGGTTGGCTGAAATTCATTTTTTAAAAAAAATTAGTACAAGGAAAAAAAGAATATATTCAAATGACTGTTGAACAAATAATTTAATAATAATAAAAAGAGTAAGAAAATATTAATAACTCAAGATAATGTGTTAATAATTAAAAATCATTCCATAAATATTTATCAGGGGCTATTTATGTGCTAGTTATTGTGCTGCTATGGGAGATAAAAAAGGAATTAGATATGAATTCTGCCTGCCCACAGTTTACAGTCTAGTAAATACATACAAAAAATCATCCTAGTAATAGTAGGAGTAACAAACAATAATAATTCACTAATCTATATGGATGCATACTGTATTCCAAACACAATCTTCATTATCTTGTTTCCATTACCTCTTTGGCATTTACAATTCTCTGTGATAAGAATTACTCCAGTTTTACAGAAGAGAGACCAGATCTCAGAGAGGTTATATAATTTTGCCAAAATCATACAACTTAGAAGTGAGACAGAACCAAAAAGTAAACCCAGGCCTGTCTGATCCAAATTCACCCTCATAACCACTGGGCTATACTTCCTCACGCTCTCTAGCCAGCCTCTTTACTTGCAATACCGAACACACTAGTTTGACTAAATGGCTTTCATAGAAAGCAAAATTCCACCAGTCAGTGCTAACAGGTAATGATACCAAATAAAATCCTGGAAACTCCTTTTTGACCTTCAGTTTTCTATTTTGGTAGAGACTCACTTTGTTCTCCCACCTCTCTGGTCCTGTGTGAAGAAAATGAAAATCCTGCAGCAGCAACTTCCCTTTCACATGGCAGTTCTCAGGGAACTTTGCTCTTGCAGGGCACTCAGGCCCACTCTGGGGCAGCAGGCTCAATCCTGACTTGCTAAAAGCATATGCAACCATCTTATCACTTTAAGCTGCCCTTAATCAAACAGTAATGACAGTTTGATTTTTCATCAAAAGGCAAGTTTGAAAGTCATTAATGAAGAATAAAATAAAAATAGCATGCCTTTTTTGTCTCTTTCTTGTAAGTTGCTTGAAAACACCTAGGCATGGGTTTAAAGTCATGTGAAGGAGATAATTGCGGACAATATTGAGAGCAAAAAATTAATCGTAGTTAAGTGGAGTCTTCTCCTTCAAAAGCACACCAAGGAGATGACTTTCAACAGAAGCATCACTCTCTCAGAGTGTCAGCAGCTGGAGAAATACACATTTTCCCAAGATTCAGGATATTAGGAGAGGTTGACACACTCCCCACTTTCCATCATCCCAACATTGTAAGATCTTCCTTTAGCTCTCTGCCAATCTCTCTCTCTCCCTCCTTCAGCTGATGCACACTGCACACCACACAAACCACTCCCTTCATTATTCAACATGTAGAAAAACTGTAGCTCACATTCTCCATCAGTAAACCACTCAGTATTCAAGGGCCAGGTCAAAATTCACCATCCTGGTGAAGCTTCCTTTGACCACCTACGTACTTCTCCCTGTATTTGGGCTGTGTATTGAAACATCTGTATCCTTAGTGGCTACACAGTAACAGGGACAAGGCTTTACCAGTCCTTCTTCATCACCATATGCACATTTAAAAAGTAAAACAATTCCATTCTTATAGGGGAAATAGTCAATGAACCAGAAAGCATACAAATACACAAGTTAAATATTATGGATTGTGGTAACTCCTAGGAAGGAAAATAAATGAGTGATATAGTGTAGGACATAGGGCAAGCCAAACAACGTAGACATGTGGTCAGAAATGGCTCTTGGAGGGAGTAGAATTTAAGCAGAAACCTAAAAGAAAAGAAGGATCCGGGCCCACAGTGAATTGGGGCGAGAACATTCAAGTATTTGGAATAGAAAGTACAAAAGTCCTGCTTTGGCAAGACCTTGATGTGTGCAGAGAACTGAGAGGAGGCTCGTATGATGGAAAATGGTACTAAAAAGGGAGCTGGAGAGAGACAAGATGAGTAATAGGAGGAGTAACAACAACAATAATAGACGCAAGGCCAGGCCAGGCAGGGCTTTGACAGCTGAGATAGGTAGAGTTTTGATGGTTATAAGAGTCCAGTGAGAAACTATTGAAAGGTTTTCTTGGGCAAGTGACCTTTGATTTATGTATTTTAAAGGGACATTTTGACCTCTATATGGGAAGAAAACTGGATTAAAGGGTTAAAAGGAACAAGAAGAAGTGGGGGACTGTTAAGAGATTGTTGTCCCATTACCAGCCACAATGTCTGATACAGAAGAGGTTCTCAACTGAAGTGTTAGAAATAAATGAAGGAATGGGTTGGACCACCCTGGGTTTACAGAAAAATTGTGGCCAGCTAGTGCTCTCCCTGGCTCGTTCTGATGATGTCTCCTTCTGATCCTTAGCATCCCCAGCACTTGAATTTTTCTGAAAAAAACAATTTTATAAAGTACATTCTGAAAATTTGTCACCCATCTCAGGCCCAAGCTTGCAAAAATTACCATCTTGTCTCGGTAGCATTTTTACTATTTGACATGATTTCTTGCCACTGTTCTTCATTCCTGTGAACAAACAACAGCCTCCTGTTTCTGACAACAAAAGAAGAATAAGGAGAAGGAGGAGGAGAAAGAGGAGGAGGAGGAGGAGGAGGAGAAGTAGAGGAGGAGAAACAAGTTCTGCTCCAACCACACATAGAAGAGACCGTGAAGAGAAGTGGGAAAAAATTCTAATGGAGACTTTTATCCCCTTTCCAGGAAGCTGGCTGAGGGCCATACTTGCAGCTTTGACTTTAAACCTGCAAAACCTCAGCTTCCCCAGGGGAGCCAGGAGGGGCGGGCTCTTGGCACATGAAGTTCCTGAGTATCACAAGTATCTGCTTTTCCCCAGCAATCTCCTGCTTTATTCGTTAAGCCTCTCTGAAGCCCGGATGGGCGCATTTCATGCCAATTTTAGGGTGAAAGCAATTTGGCAAGTTATAGTCCCAGGATGATCCGGAAGAGAGACAAGGGGTTGCTGAACACGAGCCATATTAGACGCTTCCCTAAACCAGCAGGCATCAGCTGCTTCTTGACAGTGGGGTCTGCTAACAAATGGACAATTCCTCAAGAGGAAGAGAGGATTGGGGAACTTAGAAGGTGCTGAGTGTTCCGTATGGGTAAAATTCTAGCTGAGCATTTTCTCCAATATTCTGTAATACCTGTAATGACCATTAAAAGAACACAGAAGTAATTCTCCAATAGACATACTTTAAAAAATGAGAAACCAAAAAAAATTAAATTAATTTTTAGTTCAGGGAGGACCTTAATGACTGAGTAGTCCCATTTCTTATGAGGAAACTGATATGTGAGAATGCAGGGTCATTTCCCAAATGTGTCAACCTACTGAAGGACACAGAAGAAAGATGCCCCAGGACTCAGCTCTGTACGGACTCTTTCTGATGCTATACCTTATTGCTTAGAAGGAAGTATGAGGTAGTAATTAGTGACTATTTGAGTGAAAAAATAGGCCTGAGATAAGATCTTTGTGTGACACTCATTAGGTCTATAAACTTTTATCTGTGTCCTCACAGGAAATAAATTGAAATAATAGCTTCTACCTCACAGACATAAATGAGATAATAACTATAAATTCTGTGCACAGAAATTGTGTTCCTATTTATTTACCAAATATTTTACTTATTCCCGGATACTGAGGACAGCTATATTTTCTAGGCCCTTTGCACCTGGATGGGGCCATATAGGGGGTCTGGGCAATGGAATGTAGGTAGAGGTGAGGGGCCCACTCCCAGGAGTTTCATATGCACGCTCATATTTTTGGTCTATTTCTACAATGACTGCACATTGAAGATGGTAGGATTACAAAATGGCAAGAGGCTTGATCCTTGAATCACCATTTGGAGAAGAGTTAACTGACCAACAAGATCTGCATTGAATTCTGGGTTTTGTTTTGTTTTTTGAAGGAGTCTCATTGTGTCACCAGGCAGGAGTGCAGTGGTGTGATCTCGGCTAACTGCAACCTACACCTCCCAGGTTCAAGCAATTCTCCTGCTTCAGTCTACCAAGTAGCTGAGACTACAGGCGCACACCACCACACCTAGCTAATTTTTTTTTTTTGTATTTTTAGTAGTTACAGGGTTTCACCATGTTGGCCAGGATGGTCTCCGTCTCTTGACCTCATGATCCACCCGCCTCTGCCCAAAATGCTGGGATTCCAGTCATGTACCACCACACCTGGCCAATCTGCATCGAGTTCTATGGTGAGAATAAAACACAGCTACTGCTGTGTACTCTGACTCCTATGATAATGGTCATAAATGACATGATTTTTCCTACTTCAGAATCCACACCTGCTATAGAATCTTATGATCAGATTTTCTTTCCACAGTTCTGAACATTGGCAAACAACATCAGCTCTGATGAGAGACAACCCTGATGAGATTCTGAAGTGTGCAGCTCTTCAATCATTGAAGGATTCAGCTGTTTTCCATAGAATCTGGCTGTAGGTATATATTTATTATGTTTTACTTCTTCAAAAATTGGCAAGTGTAAATTCTCATTTATCCACACTCATTTGCTAAGGAATGACTAAGCACCATTGTTCCAGTTCTTTCACATATGTTACTACATGCTACCCTCACAATAGCCCGATAAGATTGCAGGATCACTATTATTTCAACCATGACCATTCTAACCTCGAGTTTCTTACACATAATATTCTTTCTGCCCAGAATACTATTTCCCCAGACATCTCCGTGGCTCACACCCTAGATTTGTTCAATCACTTGCAACTCTGTCTAAAACAATGTCCATCTGCCACCCACATCACTGACTTCCGTTATTTCCATCTCATTTGCACACAGTTTACTGTTCATTTCTAGCATTGTTGGTTTCTAGCACACCAGAGCCAATCCCTGCAGGAAATGTTGCTCCTTCACTGGTGCAGGGTGGGTCCACATTGCTCCCAGGATGGGGCAGAGCAGTGGTACATCTTTATTGGCCAACGAACCAGCAGAAACTGAAAGCTTCTTGAACACATGTATCCATCCAAAGACTTCTCTCTCTCATTTTTTTGTTTCAGAACTCCTGGTCTGTGGATTGAACACATTCTCCACCCTTTACCAATCTCTGAATCAATCTACTCCTGTTCTCTTTGTTTACAGGATATGAGATAGTCTCTGTTTTGCCATGGCACTTTATTAGCACCAGCTCTTGTTCTTGAATCTGTGTGTTTCAACCTGCCTCCTTCTTTTTTACAGGGTTCAATCAATTCCTTTCCCCACCAATTTAAATACATTAAGAAAAGCATATTCAAGGCTAAATAAATTTGCCAAGTAATATATTGATGTATATTCTCCATCCAGACCAGTGACACAGGACACAATATCTGAGGAAGACTTTCAAGAGCTAGCTCTCTAGATATGACATTGATGTTCTAAAGATGGGCACTGTTATCAATGGCAGCATTGATCTGCCTTCAAGTAGCCTCATAAGCAACAACTATTCATTTTACAAATATTTACCGAGCATCTTCTAGAGTCTCCGAAAATATGCAGTGAAAGAAAACTACAAAAATGTTTTTTTTTTTTTTTGTGCCACAGGGAGCCGGACAGAAGGACAATGTGGTGGATCTACCACGGAACTTAAAACTGAGACTAGTTTGATGGCACCTGTGACGTATCCTGTCAAACATTTTCCAAAACAATGGGGCATTTTGAGAGTGGCTTAAATTTTTTATTGAGCAACCAACAAGCAAAAGTGTGTGTGAGGTTGTCTGGAGCCAGTATATTTAGATGTAAATGTAAGTTTAACTGGGTTTCAGCCACAGCCTAGTGGGCAAGAAAACATTTAGGTGAAAGTGTAAAAACAGTAATTTTCTGTTATATGCAAGGATAGTACTTAGTGCTTGGGAAATAGGAAAAGTAAATAAAGAAAAAGCCCCAGGATTTCATATTTGTTTAACCATGAGCAAATATTATTTGATATCTAATATGTTCCAAATACTGATTTGTTCAGACTCTTCATCCAGAAACTTCAGTATTGGACATTATCAATAAGAATATATTCCTAGAGTAACAACCCAAAATATGTCTATTTCTCTAGTTTTAAATTGGTTTGCAAAATGATGGTACTTCTTGTTACCTCGAAAAGCAGTCCTGAGATGTTACATAGGTAAAGAGTAAAGAGAATGAAATAAAATTTCGTTCAAGAAACCTGAAGACACACCATAGAATACTATACTCTGCTTTCCAAAGACAACATGAAAAATAACATTTGACCCTCAAAGTTATTATTTTGAAAGTAGAAGATAAAAAAGTTGAAGGTTACATAAGGAGCGTAGTATGTTGAAGTCGTGTAAACAGCATAAGCAAACGTATAGATCATTATTTATTTTTTAGCAAAATGAAAAAAAATGTTCCCCAGTTAAATATGAGTCAATACTCTCTAAAATTCCATTATGTATTTTCAGACCATCCTACAGAGATCTTACACCTTTGTTTCAATATCTACACGTTTGGAGGTTTAGATGACCTCTGCTAAAACTAAGGGTTATTGCCAAGGATTTTAGTGAAGGATGTTGGCACTGACATTGAAACTGGTGTCCCTCTTGAATAATGACACTACAACTTGGTGATCTTTTTTATAGGGAAGTTAATAGTACATGCAGTTTGTTAGGAACAATAATTAAGGATTTCTTGAGTGTGCCCATAAAAAAAAATCAGGCACTTGGTCCCACAGAAGTCACCATTTCAGAGCAGGCTGGTTGACTGATGAGGTAGGTTTTGTATAAAATGCAAATTCACATTTTGTGGAAACTGGAAGTTCATTCATCTAAATCATTTCTGCTACAGTCTGTGACGGCTTCGGAAAATTGCCAGGGTAGGGTTTTTATTTGATCTTTCAACATTATTGGAGGTCATATAAACAGGATTATATGAAGTCTTTCACTGTCAATTAATGTAATTCTAAATCAACATTCTGTCAGCAGTGAGCAGATTTTACAGGGTAAGGAGGAAGAAAGAAGAGCTGGTTTTTCCCTCAAATGAATTGCCCTGGCTTTTAGTTAATTCTTAAATAAAAAAGGTGGGGGGGAGAAAAAGAAGAAAGGAAGAAAGGAGAGAAGAGGAAAAGAGGGAGAGAAGTGGGGAAGAAAGTAACCTAATTTATTTTAAGGTGTTTTGAGAAAGTAATCTGTTCCTTATTTTATCTTAAGAAACAAAATATTAGAGTTATTGAAAGGTTAAAGACAATTCATTTTCTGTGAAAACTGAATGCCTAAATGGTGTTCCAACTTTATAATCTAAAATGTAACCCCTTTTGATCCTAGCATGCAGAAAACTTATTTTTAGCCAACAGATACAGCACTGGACACTAAGATTTTTTTTTTTTATGGAAGTGGAAAACAGACCAAATTTCCTGCATTTGCAGAATATCAGCCCTACTATTAAGTGTAATTTGTTTGACTTACATTTGCCTTCAAGGATTTCAGAACACTTCTAGGACAATACTTTCCATAACTCTCTATAAACATAAGGAAGAACTCTCTTCATCTAAAAATCTTTACTGAATTAAATTTTCATCTTCTTCTTTACAACTCCACAGGAAACCTCCCAGGGATGGTTAAGAAAAGTTTCAGTGTCAAGTCAATTACCTCACTTATCTCTGCGATTTCCTTGTGAAAACAAAAAGCTATATTTCAAGCTAATCAAAGTTGGAAAGAGTCAATAGATGAAATAAAATGATATAATGAATAAGTGCTTTTCTGGTCTAGCAATCTATGAGCTACAGAACCAGCTTTTTTCAGGCCGTGTGTTTTGAACTCTAGAATAGATTCAACCTCTACAGTTTGACCTATTGAAGTGGAATCTCAGTTCTGCCTCTTAGCCTTTGTGTGACCTCTCTATTTTCATTCATAAAACAGGGAAAATTATATTCTCTATCTCAGAGTTGTGATGAGAATTAACTTACATAATGTACAGGAAATGATTAGCAGTGTCTGACATGCTGTCATCATCATTGATGTCATATTCCTCTAACACAAATAGTTCCAAAATTAACTCTATTTTCAGTCTTATCAATTCCATTCTCAAAATTTAAGTAAGAATGAATTTTCCAGAATATAAACTCAATCATATTACTCTCATTCTTAAAATCATGTAATAGTGTTTCATTGTCCAAAGAATAACGTCCATGATCCCCAATGTGTCAGTTCAAATCTTTCAAAACCAAGCTCTTGTTCACTCCCATTATCATCTCCAGTCCCCCCAACCTTTCCCTGTCCCTGCTCAGAACTTCTGATCACGTGAGCCATTTGATGATTCTGAATGCATCCTTCCTCTTATTTACACCCCTCTGCCCATACTTCCCCCTGCCTAAAACATTCTTTCCATTCTTACCCTCAAAAGTTTGGATCAAAACTATTTCTTTTTAAAATCAAGAAACCCTGGGTCTCAACAATGCACAGAGGGAAAAAAAGTAATCTGCTCCAGTGATGTTCAAAGAGGAGCAGGTGCCCTTTCACTTACCAAAGAGAGGATCCATTATGAACTCATTAGCCCTGATGCTTTGTCCATTCCCACTGTGGCCTATTTGCTTGCACTCTTAATGTAGTCATAATCCAAACACTCCCAAAGTCATCCTGGTCAGCTTATGATACATCTTAAAATACATCTGTGGCACAGATTGAAACAACACTTAAAAATATTGGGAAGTGATAAACACATGACTTTGCTTAAGTCGTTATGTGGCTACAATTAAAGTTGAAGATAATTTCTGCTAGTGCCCTGCTAAACTGCACTTCTACAAATAGGCAATAATACAGGATTTCTCAACTAGCTTTGGTAAGTGGGGAAAAATGGAAGAGTTAGCTGAAATGTACTGACAATTTTTGGGAGGATACTATTGATGGTCTTTACAGAATCCATGAATACCTACATCCTGCCAAGGCCCACCCAACTTTTAAAAGAAATTTCTAAGAAAGATAGATGTATGTACAAGAGAAAATGGCAAATAAGAAATGAAATGCCACTTTATTATAATTAGGTGGGTTTTTCCCCAAGACTCCAGTGATGAGCTCTTTGGTTATTTTGGCTGAAGACATGGCTTAGAACACAAAGCACGTAAAGGCCTAAGGAGATTTATCTACCCTTCAAGCCCAGATACAAAGCTGTGGTTGTCTCAGTGGTTCCATGTAAAAATAGCCTTGAGAGAGTAGCACAGTAGAGCATGTGTATGAGAAGAATAGAGCAAGGTTAGCATGTGGGGCTCCTTCTGTGTAGAATTATTACCTCATCCAGCTTACTGTTTTAGCCTGCAAAGGTAAGATGAACAAAGAGGTGGCTATGTCGGTAAACGTATAATACACACAGTTGCCCTGCCCACTAGTATACGTAGTCTGGACAGTCGTAGAATCTAACTTTCCCTAGATCTTCCAACATACTTTTATATATGACCTCCTTCTGGTCTGCACTGTGGCCTTCAAACTACAGATCAAGTCCGTTACAGACGCTTCACTCAGTTTCTTTATCTTTCAAGTGATGTATTAGGCAAGATGCTTCTGTGGTTCCTCCGATCGCTGATGTAATGTTGTATTGTTATAAATAAACATTGCTTTCTACAAAGCAAGGGCATTAGTAAGATCTGGCAGTACTTCTTCCAATAACAATACAAAATTTCTTTAGATGTGAATTGTACTTTCATAGTCTTCACACTTCTCTCTCTAGGCAACTCTTTCATAAGAGACTCAGTGAAAGACAGTGGTTGATTCAGCAAACGTCTCCCCCTATTCCTGGAATGAAAGCCCCAAATACTCCTACTTTTGAAAGATCAAAACATTAGAAAATTATAAAATTTGCCCAATATGTTTTCTAGAGTATTCTAATAAGAATCAAAATAATCAAAAACAAGGAACAAACATTTCTTATATGAACATAATAAAATAATCCACATTTTATACATCTCTTCAAAGAAATAACATTTTAAAAACATCACGAATCATTTTTCAAAATCAGTTAGTTCCATCTTTAGTTAAACTAAGGGGCAGCTATAATTCAGAAATATACATAAAAGGCTACAAAAACTGAGTTTGGCAGATTGCAAATGTGAGGAGAGATGGGAGGAAGTGACGAGAAGGTCTAGCATGTCAAATCTCAGAAAGAATGAGCAAAGATACACTTCCTAAGAGTGAAGTGCATGATCTAAAGTGCAAAAACTATCACCCTTCTTTGTTACAAGTAAGAGAACCAAGTGAGCAAGTTTGGTGGAGAAGCAGAGAAGGCTCCAGTCAGAAAGAATCACACAGACCATTTATATTTGCAGAGATTATGCTAACAACAGATAATAATTCAAAATATATACAAAGCAATTGCTGTTATTAGAGAAGACCACAAACAAAAATGTAGTATCTTAGAAAACATATAACAGAAAGAGGTTAAAGATAAGCTAAAATAGCTAAGCAAAGGTATAGAAGAAAAAAGCAAAGCCATCTAATGCACAAAGATAAAATCAAAGGAAAACAAAAGGCATAGATATTGTAGAGAATACAATAGAGTCATAAAGAATAAAAAGGAGAAAATCAAAAAGGAAGTGAAGTAACGAAATAAAAAGAAGAGAGAAAAAAACAAAAAGAGAGACAGAGGGAGAGGACAGGGATATCAAGGATGGAAAGCTCTCAGGCAGGCAAAAGAAAGAAAGAAACAGACTGAGATATGAAGACAGAAAGAAACAAACTATTAAAAAGAGTAGAAAAAAAACACAGTAGAAAGCAGGTAAAGGAGAGCCAACATATGTATAATGCTTGTATATGCATAAAGAAATTTTAACCAGTGCCAGAAGATTCAAAGGAAGACTTTTCACTATATAGCATTTTATATAATTTTTTAAAATTTAGATAACATGAATTATTGCATTAATTTTTTAAGCAGAAAGGAGAACAAGCTACATAGGGGCACAATAGGAAGGAGAAAAAATAACAGTCTTGGTTCAGTAATTTATGCATTCACTTGTATTACCAAACACTTACTGAATGCCTATTATATGCCAAGCGCTGTTCTAGTTACTGAGTGTGCAATAAGAAAGAATCAAACAATAATTGCTGCGCTTGTTAATTTTTATTCTAAGGAGGGGAGATGAATAGCAAACAAAATTGTATCACATATCCAATGATAATAATAGAGAACTAACTGGAGAAAAATATAACACAGTAAGGGAGATAGAGCATGCCAAGGAAAAGAGGAGTTGTTATCTCGGTTAGGGTAGTCAGAGAAGTGCTCTCAGACACTTGTGCGAGACCTTAAAGAAGTGAAGGAGGAAGACATAAAGTGGTCAGAAAAAATAGAAGCCATTAAAAACACGAAGGCAGAAATGTCTTGGCTTTTTAGAGACTCAGTGGAAGCTAGATTTGAGTGGGAGGAAGTACCAACAGAAAGAAAATGGGAACAGATTAAATACGGCTTTGAATATCATTTTTAAAACTTTGACTTTGACTGAATGATATGGGAAGACATTGGAGAGTTTTAAGCAAAGAAGTTGTATGAAATTATTTCTATTTTATTTCACAAGTATCATCTTAGGTACTGTGTTAAGTTAACTACTACTTAAAGATAAGGTCAAAAAGAGCAAAACATTCTTTTCATTAAGATAATCACTGATTTTGGAGCTTGTCACCTTCCCCAAAAGTTATGCAGAGCTAGAATTTTAGAGGACAAACTCCTCCGAAATAGCAACAACAACAATAATAACAAAACACATGTCCCTTCACTTTCTCCTTCCCTTGTGTTGTCAGTACAAAAAAAAAAAAAAAGAATCTGATAGAGATTGTCTTTGGGAATATAATGGTTGAGGAAGGTGTATGCTACCTTTCCTCAAAGTCAATGGGGAAAGGTTTCTTAAGTATTACAGAAAAGAATTAAGAGAGGGACTTTCAAGAAGAGGTTTTCATTCTCAAATTTGTTATCTGCTTGTTTGTCATTTTCATCTCTTATTCCTTCCTGTCTCCATTGTTAAGCACAATTATTGGCATAAAAGAGGTTTTTAATACCCATTTTTAGACTGCATTCTAACCTGGGCAATAGAACAAGAATTCCGTTCTCTCTCCCTCTTTCTCTTCCTCTTTCTTTCTCTCCTACATTCTTTTTTTTCTTTCTTTCACTCTCTCTTTATCTTTCTTTCAAAAATAAAAATAAAAATATTAAATTTGTTATGTAACTGTAGACTTCTAAATCTGCCCCTGTGCTATCAGAAAACGAGGAAGATTGGGAAGAGTTGGCATAGTGTGGATCTGCCTGAAAAATACGCATGAGACCACTTTGCCTCCAAACTCAGTTTCAAAATCTATGGAAGTTGAATCCCAAGAATTCCTGCAGGCAAGGGTTAGCCATGAGAGGTAAGAAATTGGAGATTTATGGTGTTGTTGAGATCACCCTAGGGACCTCTAAAGCACAGGAGATGGGGTGGATACACAGAGGAGAAATATTGGAGGCACTTTTCTTTTTATTTTTTTTTGAGATGGAGTTTCACTCTTTTGACCAGGCTGGAGTGCAGTGGCACGATCTTGGTCACTGCAACCTCTGTCACCCAGATTCAAGCGATTCTCTTGCCTCAGCCTCCCTAGTAGCTGGGATTACAGGCACCTGCCACTGTACTCAGCTAAGTTTTGTAGTTTTAGTAGAGATGGTGTTTTATCATCTTGGCCAGGCTGTTCTTGAACTCCTGACCTAGTGGTCCACTCGCCTCAGCCTCCCAAAGTGCTGGATTACAGGCATGAGCCACTGTACCTTCCCTGGAGGCATTTTCTTAACCAACTTTTCTGTTGGTTCCAGAACATGGCATCAAATTTCATGAGAGTGACAATAAGCTAGAACAGAAGTTTTGGAAAGACAAAGAAAAGGCTGTAACTGCACACAAGAAACAATCGGCACTTGTGCTTACTGTCTCCTTCTATCACCCAAACAGTCAAACCTAGAGAAAATTACTTTTCCTCTCTACCTCAACATGCACGCCATTTGCATAACATAGTGATTACAATGATTTTGTATTGTGTGTAGACAAACTTTTCTTAAAAAAATTAAATTCTACATCTAATATACAAAATGGACAAAAAAACCGAGGAGGTAAGAAAATGGTTGAAATTTGGAAATCTGTGATTCAATTCAATGCACTTATGTTAGATACCATGAAAGTGGGGGAAGGACTATGACCTTCACAAGGTTACACAGCTAGTTAGTAGTAACATTAAGCATAGAACACAAAGCTCCCTTCTCTCA
The DNA here is from genome assembly GCA_963573385.1 of Cacajao melanocephalus. Taxonomy (NCBI): domain Eukaryota; kingdom Metazoa; phylum Chordata; class Mammalia; order Primates; family Pitheciidae; genus Cacajao; species Cacajao melanocephalus. The sequence continues at coordinate 31,650 of CAUYLG010061836.1, forward strand.
GTTCATTGCAGGATCTTACAAAGCTGATCAGAGAAGCAGACAGCAGACTAATCATGTGATGTGAGAATGTGGACATATTTATGCTCACAGCATCTTGTACCATCTCCAAAAATAAATGGTTGCACATAGAGAAAACACAAGCCGTGAACCAGAGCTCTGATGCACTCACTCTATGCTGTTATGACAATACTTTATAATGCTATTGCAATTACAGTAGAATTATAGCACGCCCAGCACCTAATAGAGCTATGTGCATACTCTTGAGAAAGATGGATGTGCTAGCACCTTGAGCTGCAGAAATGAGATTAAATGGCCCCCATCCCTGATCCTGCCATTGATTTTTGTAGCCCTCCCATTAACATGATACTTCACACACGATTCCTCCTCTAACATTCCTCAGAGGTGAAGACATAGTTTTTGAGTGTAAATAATTAGACTCTCAAAATCCAAGGTGACAAATCTTCCACGCCTCCAATTGCCATGAATCAGAAGATGTAAATCAAAGCCTCTTTGGAGGATGTGTTCCCGAGAAGACGTGTTTAAAGAATGAACCTGTGTTGTTTCTTCCCCTTTCTTCCTTTTGTCTTCTGTGCATACTTGGCTTTGAATGTGAATTGGCGAGGATAGGGTGGCTATATTAAATCAGGACATTATTGTTAGAAGAGGAAGGTATTCTCACACTAGGACAAGAACAAACAGGGAAAGGCCCCTAGCAAACAAGGGCACACATTCATCCTGGTTGAGGATTATAAGGCTTTAAGAGTGTTGGTATATCTTTTGACTTCTCATAAAACACTTTTCTGTGGGTTGTTCAATATTGCTAATGAGATCATGCAATAAATGGCAATAAACATAATACTTACAGTGGCTATCTTTTATCGAGTGCCTAGTTCGTAGTCCTGAATGTCTAGAGTCATGATTAACAGCATTGGATTGCTTATCACAATTTGATAGGGTTATCAACCACTGTGTCTCAGTCTTTGAGAAATATAAAGCACTGTTACAAACTAAACACTCAAAGAGATGAGCTATTATTATTCTGTACATAGTCCTTTATATACATAATACTATCTAATTATTTCAGGATATGAAGCAGATATCATTTGCCCAATTCTTCAAATGAGAAAACTGAAGCTCAGCAAAAACAAGCTCCATTCCCAAGGTCATGAAACTAGTAGAAGTAGGAAAGTTTGCATTCAAACTCAAGTGTTGTCTAACCTAGTCTTACATACTTATTAATTCATATATTTATCCATTTGATGCCCTTTAGGTATCTTTATATTATTTATTTATGTGTTTGTTTGTTTGCTACTTACTTGTACAAGCTTATCTCGTTCCAGAAAGATTTACAGTAGTTTATAAAAATACATAGGTTTCTAAAGGTATGTTAACACATTAGAAATAAAGGAAACAATAATGAGAAAAAATAAGATGAACCCAAAAATGAAGTCAGTATTGAAAATATGAACAAGCATTTATTGAGCACATTCATGGTAGATGACATCATGTAGGAAGTAGGAATTTAGAAGCAAACTGACAAGGATTTGTCTTTTCATAAATTTGGATTCTAATAGAGGAAACAAATATACAAAGAAATAATTACAGGGTACTAGGCAAAATTGGAGAGAAGGTACAAGACCCAGTGGGAGCATGTATGGAGGAAAGTTCACCATATCTGAATAGTGCTCGTTCCAATCTGGTATTTTCATAGTTTATCTCTGTCTTCTGTCTTCCTCTTCTGACATGTAAGCATCAAGAAAACTGCTATCTTGTTTCCAGCGGTATATCTTGTTTCTAGAATGTGGCAGGCAACATTAGAGGTGCTCAATGAGTGAATGAATGAATAAATGAATGAAGCTTAAAAAGCATGATTTAAGAAGTGTTCCATTTCCCACAGCTTGAAAATTGCAGAACCACCCCACCATCTGCCCTAGACTCTGTAAGTGACTGGCACAGGTAGTGACATCATATGAACATTAAAACTAGGCTGGCTGGGCACGATGTCTCACATCGGTAATCCCAGCACCTTGAGAGGCCAAGACTGGTGGATCACCTGAGGTCAGGAGTTTGAGACCAGCCTGGCTAGCACAGTGAAACCCCATCTCTACTAAAACTACAAAATTAGCTGGGCATGGTGGCGAGCGCCTGTAATCCCATCTACTTGGGAGGCTGAGGCAGAAGAATCACTGGAAACTGGGAGGCAGAGTTTGCAGTGAGCAGAGTTTGAGCCACTGCACTCCAGCCTGGGCAACAGAGCGAGACTCAGTCTCAGAAAAAAAGAAAAAACTAGGCTAAGATTCAAAAACATTGCATTGAGAATGAATTAGAAAGTAAATATCAACCCACAAGCAAGAGAGGGATGGTAATAGCTAAGGCAAAAGTAATACTTCCAGAAAAAAAACAGCATGCCAAAGAGGAGCGATTTGTCCGTCTTGAACACCTGATAATAAGAAATCAAGGTGTTTGAATTCAACTCCCTCTGGCTACAGATATGGACTCTCTCCGCTACACCACAATATAGATGAAATAGAGCAGGAAAGCTGAGACAATATTGGGAGAAAGAAACAGTAAGACGTTTAGGGCATAAATGAAGGAAAAAAGAAGGTGGAAAGTCATAATACACAAATACTTTCATTTAAAGAAACAGATTTCGGAGAGAGATCCAAGATGGCCAATTAACAACAGCTCAGGATTGTAGCTCCCAGTGAAAGCGCAGAGAGCGAGTGGACGCCGCACTTTCAGACGAATTTTTGTGGCCCACAGACTAGGAGATTCCCGGCGGAGGAGCCACACG
>CAUYLG010061837.1:0-64695 GCA_963573385.1 Cacajao melanocephalus
GCTGCTTGTTTGTTATTTTCATCCCTTATTCCTTCCTGTCTCCATCGTTAAGCACAATTATTGGCATAAAAGAGGTTTTTAATACCCATTTTTAGACTGCATTCTAGCCTGGGCAATAGAACAAGAATCCTGTTCTCTCTCCCTCTTTCTTTCTCTCTTACATTTTTTGTTTTGTTTTTCTTTCTTTCACTCTTTCTTTCTTTCTTCTTTTCTCTTTTTTTTTCTTTCAAAAAAAAAAAAAAAAAAGAATCCTCAGGATGAGAAAATGCTTATTCCAGTTAGGAGTAATAAAAGCCCCTTTAATCTCAGCCTCCTTGTCATCAGATCTCACGGCCTTCCTATTCCTGATGACTTGGAAGTGCTGACATTCATGGAGCCAGATCTGACACTGTTGCTTACTGCTTTAAAAAAAAAAAGTCATTTAAACTGTGTTGCAGCAATTGCAGTTGGATTCCCTGGACTCATAAATGGAGAAAAAAGATTAAGGTAATTTTTCAGTGGTGCCCGGCTAGCTCACAATTATTGGTTTACAGAATTCTAGATTATTAATACAAGCAATGAATAGAATTTAGATAAATTGACAGGACACTTTATTACTTATAGATATTTCAGTGTAGACACAAAAATATTTCATCATTCCCAAATTTTATGATAGTAGTTGTGCTTGTGTTGTAATACATAATAATGTAAATGAAATAAATAATTTAATTACATAATGTAATAAGCTATATAAGTTTATGAAGTATGGCTATAAAAGGTAGTTGTTATTTCTGTGAAAATTAAGCTGAATCCTTTGCAAAGACTCAACGAATATATATTACTAAAAAAATTCTGTCAAATTAAGTATGGTAATATGTCTTCAAATGATTTGGAAAAAAATAATCACAAAAACTGCATTCTTCTTCTTTTTCTTTTCTTTTTCTTTTTTTTTTGAGGCAGGGTCTTGCTCTGTTGCCCAGGCTGGAGTGCAGTGATGTGATCTCTTACTGCAACCTCACCCTCCTGGGCTCAAGCGATTCTCCCACCTCAGCCTCTCAAGTAGCTGGAACGATAGGTGCATGCCACCACACCCAGCTACTTTTTGCATTTTGTAGAGGCAGGGTCTCACTACGTTGCCCAGGCTAGTCTCAAACTCCTGAGTTCAAGTGATCCACCCGCCTTAGCCTCCCAGAGTGCTGGGATTACAGGCGTGAGCCACTGTGCTTGGCCCAAAAACAGGATTCTGCAGTCAACTTTCTTTGCTAGTATTTTTAAGTTCTTAATTCTACTGTAAAGAAAAATAATAAAGAATGCATTAATTATATATATATGGTCTATAAAAAGACAATTTTAATCCTCAATTATAAGTCCCAGATATACAGAATCCTTGCCTAGTTATCAAAAGATTGGTGAATGAATATAGATTTACATGTTTTAAATGTAAACAAATTAATTTCTATATGTATTTATTTCTGTGATTTACTGCTATAGTCAATTTTTAACTGACCATATACCTGCTTTAATGTCAGAAGTTTTTATTATATTTTAAAAATATTCTACACTTTTAAATATTCATATGTTTTAAAACTATGGATAAATCAATCTTTATGTTAAATTTTGCATTAAACTCTGATCAAGTAACCTTGTATTCTAAGTAATTTTCTATATTATTACAAGTCTTAAATTTGATATTCAAAATATTTAACAACCACTTTGACAGGGGCCAAACCAATTAAAATAGACTAGTGGCCAATTAGAATTTAGGTCACTTATATACAACCTGAATTAATACGTGCACACCAATACATAGAGTCATTATTTTAATAACTGAATCACTTTTCAAATAGGCCATATTTTACTTCATCAGAGCACTACTCTTAGACTTGAAGATCGTTTTATTTTTCCTTAATATTAATAATTTTGCAACAAACATGCATGCTAATCACTTTCTTTTAAGCTTCTGAATAGAAAATTTATTCCCCATGGCAAAAGAAGGAAGGGAGGAAGATAATATTTATTGCCCATATTGACTAGCATTCTTGCTTGCTTGCCTGCCTTCTCACTTGTTTAGTTATTTATTGAATTATTTGCTTTGGAAAGTATACAGCACAGCAAGTGTGAATGATACAAATAAATCTCTTCACTTTATTTAAATGTAATTATATTCAAAAATCTAGGTTCCTGCATTCAGTAGCTATGCTTTCCAAAACTCTCCAACTAATTCTTTATACCTCACATTTATTTGACTATGAAGAATAGGAAAAATGAAGTAAAAGCAATACTATTTTCCCCCCAAATTCAAAGAACATTATTTATATTACTTAATACTCCTGCTTCTATGCTTAAATTTTGTGTAAAACTAAATATATTCACTTTTGAAAGCACTAATGCTGGCATTAGGCCAAAATATATCTCATGACAACCCAGAGGATTATCTGAAAATTCTGCTTCTGAAAGAACTCAGTATTTTGAGATTGATAACCTCCCAGAATGTACCAAAATGCTCCTGATCTCTGTTCAATGCATATAATGTTTTAAAACTGCATCCCTAAAACACTGAGATCCTCAAGAATTATAAACTATGTGAGGGGAGTTATTTTTCCTACAAAGTATCCTTAATTCAGAGTAACGTGATAGTTAAGTATCTCATTACTTTTGAATATGTTGATGGAAAAGATTAAGATATGAACTTTTTGAAAGCTCCTAAATTTCACACTTCCTTTGTAAGTTTATGCAAGAAGTACTTATTATTTTTAAAAGTTTTCATCCTGAGAATTTATAAACTGAATAATAATAAAAATGTCACCAATCTCTTAGCCCCGCACAGCACACTAATTCTAAGATGGCAGACATGGAAACCCAGGAGTCAAAAAATTCCAGGACTTAAAAGTACTTTATGTAACTATATAGTCATCTTCATGTTAAAAATTAATAAACTTATGTCTGAAGACTGCAAGGCAATTATTCATAGAGACACAACAAATGACTTATTTGTCCAACTTATTTTCACTACAATGTACTGTCCGGATTCTGTGACTATTTTCCTAATGTAACCAACTGAAAAAATAAACTATCAAATGTATTATCTGTCAATAATGTTGAACTATTGCTTTAAATTTTTTTCCCTCACTTGACTTACTGGTTGTTTCAGCATTCTGGAGAAAAACAAACCAACCAACCCATAGTACCAAGCTGTAAACAACAGGCTGAGCTCTGGTTTCCCATTTCTGGGCTTCTTGATTAAATTCTCCAATTCTCCTTTCCCTACTACTATGCAGGGTGGTTGGGGGGCAGGGAGAGGTGGAGGAAGGTACAGGAATTGAACTCTGTACTGCAGATTAGAGACCTACATAGCATATACCAAGAATAAGAAATTTGATTTCTACCACACTAAGGGTACATATGATGCTATGGTTCTTATTTACTTATAACCTCCATTAAAAGCAATGGGAGGTCTAATATGCTACGTAATTAATGGATGTGGATAGATTCAAATGAATAACAGTGAAACAGCCAAATAAAGCCTTCTTGGAAGCTTTGTATATCAATGTGCTCTCTGTGATGAACTAAATAATTGAAGACGCTTTTCAATAAACAAAAGTTTTGCCCACCTCACACCCCAAGACTCTCCAATTTATTTTGAGTGAATTTCTAATATACAGAACTATATTACTCCCATCTCATAGCAAAGCATGAAGTGTTTCTTCTTTCCTATTTCTGATCAGTACATTTTTCCTAGGTTCTTACCTAAGCAAAGAAAGGTATACATTGACGTGACTGGCATTTTAAAGAATTAGAGACATCACACCAAACAGTAAGCTACCTTGTAAGCAGTGGAAATCACCTCAAATATAGAAATACACTTGCAATTTTGTCCCTTTCCATGAATACTTACTTTTCAAAATGGAATCTTGAAGACTCCTTGTACCATGCATGACCCTTCATTTCTGTGGTTGCACTGGCAGATCACTTCAAGCCATCTAGCTAAGCTGTATAATATTATAATTACACTGTCACATAGGAAGATTTCACGTGAAATTAATGAAACACCATTCACCTCAGACAAGAGCTTAGAGCACTTAGAAGCTTAGAGCACTCTCCTGGGGTGTACTTTTTCTATATCAAATCTGTCTTATGGGGAAAAAAAAGAAAAACTCAAACTAGAATGGAAAATAAAATTCAAGGAACTAATTTTGCTAAATGTTTTTCTCTCTCTTGTTTTTTTCTTTAATTTGGGGATATTAAATTTCCCCTCATAAACAGAGACTGTCTAAAATCAATGAAAAACTGTAAAGAGAAAAATAAAAACAAAGAAACATAAAAATTCCATATCTGGATAATATTCAGTATCCTTAACTGGCAACACTCATTGGTATAATTATAAAGTAGAAAACCAATTAATTAATTCTTTTGTGATCCCAGCACTCAATGTGCTCTCTCCAGATATGGCACAGAATATATATATATATTTTTTTTCAAGTTTCAAGTATGAAATTTAATTAACTATAGCTACAGGATGCAGGAAAATAAACGCACACCAACATCAAACATACAGTTAAATTTTAATGATGGATTAAATTATTTTATTCTTTTCAAACAAGTTTTGGAAGTCAGTTTTAAGTAAACAAAGTAGGGAGAATATGCAAAAAAGCATTTGCTCTTTTTAACTCTCCCAGCCTTTTTGTTTGGTTGTGACATTTGTCTCTCACATTCTCTTTTGTTTACTACCCCAATATTTTCTGCACATTGCATTTCCAAACACATACCCATTAGACTATATTCATATATTTACATCAATGAATGTGGAATTTCCAAAAGAAAAAAGGACTCAGTAATGCTGAGTCTGATTGACTGTCCCACAGTCAGCAAATGAGTCCAGATGGTGAGTGACTTCTTCACCTACTGCATCAGCATCATGCTCTTGCTAGACTACATGCTTCTTTGTTTGCATCAACCAATGACCGTATGGTCACCTCTCTATCTGTCTTTATGGTACTGATGCAAACTTATTGCACAAATACATGGCAATTATTATTGAGCTCTTATTTTATGTTAGATATTTGGACCACTCTTCTATTTGCAATAAAATTTATCTATACACTTAGATTTAATACAAGTTTATTGCCCTCAAGAGTGACAGACATAGCTAAGCACTAGGAATACAAAGTTCAACGAGATCATTCCCTTTGTCCTCAAGAAGCTTAGACTATAATAGAGTATTTGACAACATACATTTATTTTTTAGTATAAAGGCCAATTTTAAATGTCTTCTTTTTTTAAGACAGGGTCTCACTCTGTCACCTAGGCTGGAGTACAGTGGCACAGTCATGGCTAACTGCAGCTTCAACCTCTTAGACTCAAGGGATCCTCCCACCTAATGCTCTCAAGTAGCTAAGACTACAGGGACACAACATCATGCAATTCTTACTATGTTACCCAGGCTGGTGCTGAACGTCTGGCCTCAAGTGATCTTCCCACTTCAGCCTCCCAAAGTGCTGGGATAATAGGTGTGAGCTATTGCATATGGCCTAAATATCAAATAATTTTCATCACCATTTCACACATCAGAATAGCTGCTTTCTTACAAAAGGAAGTATAATCAAAGTTACTATGAAATCACTAAATCTTTTTAAATTGTTATTTAATTTATTATAGTATCTATGTATTATTAAAACAAATGTACAAAAATATATGAGAAATATCATTTATCTTATTTGTGAAAAGGGTTAATAAGAGCCTGTTTTTTTTTTTCCATTGGACCATTCTAGATTAGAATCCGAGTTGAGCCATTGACTTATCAATTGACCTTAAACAAGGGCTTTAAAACTCTCTTTTTAACTCTCATGAAAACTGTTTTTTTTTTTCAATAAAGAAAAATGGGCAAAATAACAGTCTCTACTTTATAGTAGATAGTATATTATAAGAGACATACAGTGGCTATAGTGTTAATGATGGCCATAAGTTCCACTCAACCATCTTGTAGGGCTGACACTATGCCATATAATGCACACTGACCTAGGGGTTTCCAACCCTGGCCCAGGGATTTTCAAGAGACAAGACCACTTCAGCATAGATCTAACTCTCTTAAACCTTAATTCAAATCTTATCCTCACAAGAACAGCCTGAACTCCCTTTATGAAAGAAACACCCAGTAACTGATGTACACTGAGTACAAGTAGAAGAAAGGCAGAAGAATTCCCCAAACTCAGAATGGTCTCTAAATGGAGATTCCCAGTCAGGTGGTCACCTGACACTGACTGAATCTGGCCCCTGCCACCAGCCTGCTCTTGCTATTTGTCTTCTAAGAATGCTGCCAGAACAAACCACTTGAACATTAGTTGGTGTTTAAGACTCATCTTTGAGGCAAATTTGACCAAAGGAGAGAAGTCGTCCTAGGGAAGCTGATTAAGAAGGATGACTCAAGAGCCCCAAAAGCAATATAGCATTATTGTCAGGATCAAGTGAGATGACATATGCAAATAACTTGGAGAGTGTCTAATACAAGTTGTTGTTAATAATTGACATATTTTAAATTTTCCATTATTATGTCTACAGACAATGGCTGGGGAATATTTGAGAGTCTAGTGAATGAAGAATTGCTACAAGGTTTCTCCTTTTTTCTTCGATTTGGGCTCAGAGGCAAAAGGCATGTGTCTGAAAGAAAGATAGCAGCCTGCAAAGAGCCTATGGCGGATGACGACTTTGCTAACAGTAGGCATCTATAATTTGAGACATGAGCTCATAGTAATTCCCAGAAGAACATGGACTGTGCATTTTCACTGTTGCCTAGAGCACATTTTAGGTACTCAATAAATACTTGATGTATTCATTAATTATTTCCAAAATTTGAGGACAAAGTGAGGGGAGGAAAAATCATTTCAAACCTTGTAACTGTGGATGAAGAACTCCAAAAAAGACTTTATCTAAATCTGGAGAAACACATACAGAAACTGATTTTTTTCAGACTACCTCCCCAAAGTGTTCATTTCTCACCTTTACTCCAGTTTTGACTGTGACACTTGTCCCCAACCATAATATTTTAATACCTGTGTCTTTCTTCACCTTTCTCTTATCCTTATTTATTCATACCACCAATTTAGTTCAAAAAAACCAATAATATGAGTTTAGCAGGGCAATCTTAAAAAAATACAACTCTGTCAATTAAACTGCCAGCCAGTACACAAATTCACAAAAGGAAAAAACAAAAGAACAAAAAACCCCGCAAAAAGAAAAAAAAAAAAAAAAGAAAAATGAAGCAGCCTACTCACCAGAGAAGGGCAGACCTTAAAGGTAAGATCTTAAATCTTAAAATACTGATGAACTCATTATATTAAAAATATGTGAATACTGCAAAGTGGAGGTAAAATGGGATTCATTTTCAGGAGCAACGCACTATGACCCTAACGTTCCCATTTCTACTTCACTTTCCTAGAACACACAACAAACGGCACTTAAAAATGCATTTAACTCCTCTTCAAAGAGTATTAAACTTTTAAAGCATTAAAGAGTGCCTGCCAATGAAAAGGAACTCATCTACAACTTGAAGATTAGTAGTTGCCTTCCCATTGAATTCTAAGCAGCGAATTTTCATTTCTTTTCAGTCATATTGCATTCAGCACACCCGTAAATTAATTCACAGTATTTCACATTTATATTTCAGGTTGGAAAAACATTATTTCCTTCTGTAGTCAGTGAGGAGAGAGTTATAGTAAGCATTTCTCTTATTCATCCCATCCCCCCATTTGGTATAAAGGTCATTAAAAGGTCACCCACTGAAGCTACAACTGGCAAAAATCTAAAGAAAATAAATGAACATAATATTCTGCAATACTAGCTTCCCAAAATATTGTTAATTAAAATGATGATGTTTCCTAATGTCCTTTTCAAGGATTTCTCATACTGTCACTTAAAGTCATCAGGATGAATTGTAAATCCAATGAACTCTATGGTGTACCCTCTAGAAACATGATTGGAACAAAATTTATAAACTGAAGAGTGCTGGTCTAGAGAAAGCAAATAAAGAGTTTGACTTAGTCTATGACTGAGCCATTTTATAAGGTGGAGTATCTTGACTCAATGAATCCCATTATTGACAGGGAAATTTACCAAATAAATTAGAATGTTGCTGGGCAGAGTCGGTATCCGTATATTTTAAAAGCTCCTCGGAATTCTAGTAACTGTGTCTTTGCAAGTTATCAGCAGTGGTATTGTTAAAGGGAACCATTTATTAAAGCTCACTATGAACTAGGCACTGTCTTGAGAAATATATATATATATACACACACACACATATATACATATATACACATATACATATATATATAAATATATATACACATATACATATATAAATATATATACATATATACACATATATAAATATATATTCATATATACACATATAAATATATATACATATATACACACATATACATATATACATATATACATATATACATATATATACATATATACATATATAAATATATATACATATATATATACACATATATATATTTCTCATTATATGCCATATAATACTCAACCTTTAGACAAGTCTGTGAGACATACATCATTTTCCTTAGTTTATGGGCATGGAAACCAAGGCTCTGAGGGATTAGTTAACTTGACTAAAATCACATGAATTGTAAAAGACTATATTAAAATTAAAATCTAGTATTGCTTGATTCTAAAGCCTGTGTTTTTAACTCTGTGAAACTGTCTGTCATCCTTTGTTTGCCCATTTTATTGTCAAGTTTGTTAAGCTGAGAACTGTTTCCCAGAAAATTTTTCTGTCTGGCACTGGGTTAGAGTTAGCCAAAAGGGGAACTTGTCTGAGATTTGAGAGAGAAGAGAAAAGATGGAAGCAAAATAGCATATATTACTCTCTGAATGTCTTTGCCAGTCTTTATGTGTGCCCAGTGGGTTCTATCTGAAAGACTTCTCCTCCAGCCCCCTTTCCCCATCCCAATTCAACTTGGCTTTTCAGGTCATAGGGTCAGTAACCAGCAGTGTACAAAATTGGCGTGGCTCTATATCGTTGGCCACACTTGGAAATGTCAATCTTTTTCATTTTAATTATTCCCATGTGTAATAAAGATACCTGTCATTTTAATTAGCTTACCCCTGGTAATTGCTATAGTTGAACCATTTTTTCTCCTACTGGACATTTGAATATTGTTGTCTATTAAATGCCTACTCTAATCTTTTGCTGAGTTTTCTAATTTTTTTTCCATGTTTGCTTGTAAGACATCATTTACATGAATAAGAGCTCTTTTCTGTTTATATGTGCCATAACTATCTCTTCTGTGCTTTATAAAGCTGTTAATTTTATAAAGTCTTCTTTATCAATATATTTTTTTTTTGAGATGGAGTCTTACTCTATCCCCCAGGCTGGAGTGCAGTGGCACAATCTCAACTTACTGTAACCTCTACTTCCCAGGTTCAAGCAATTCTCCTGCCTTAGCCTCCTGAGTAGCTGAGATTACAGGCGCCCACCACCACGCATAGCTAATTTTTATTTTTTAAGTAGAGACAGGGTTTCGCCATGTTGGCCAGGCTGGTCTTGAACTCCTGACTTCAAGTGATCCACCTGCATCAGCCTCCCAAAGTGCTGGGATTACAGATGTGACCCACCATGTCTGGCCTATTAATTCATCTTTTTATATTAAATATTTTGTCTTTTTCTATCCCAAGTCAACCCAAGTATTATCTTCTTGAGGATTTATTGTTTGTTTTATTTTGTACATTTAAATCTACAATCCTAGGATTTTTTTCTTGTATGTTGTGAAACAGGAGTCAAATTACATTTTATTTCTTATATGCTACCTTACTGTTCAAATATCACTTATCAAAAATCCTGTTCAAAAAGCCTGTTCTATCTCCAGAGCTCTTTAGTACCAACTTGGTTATGACGCAAGTTTCAATATATGCTTAGAGCTCTTTGTGAGCTCTCCTTTCTTTTCCATCAATCCAGTAGCCTATCCTTGTAAAAGTAGCATACTTTTAAAATTACTATGTATTTAAAATAATCCCTGTTATCTGGTTAAGCAAGCCTTTCTCACTTGTTCTTCACCAGGTGTGCCCTAACTAGTTTTCACTTTCATTCCATTTCCATATAAATTTTATAATTAACATGTCAAGTTACATGCAAACACACAATTAAATATTCATACTTTGATAGGAATTACATTGAAACTATTGGGGAATACTGACAGGTTGACAATACTGAATCTTCTTCTAATGTGTGAATATTGTTCATTCTTCCGTTTATATAGGATTTTTTCAAATTCCTCTCAATATTTTATATTTTCTATATAAGGGTTCAGTATTTTATTTACTCCTCAAGATTTGATTTTTTAATACCATTGTAGCTGATATCTTCTTAAAATTACATAGTCTTATTATCATTATTATTGGTAGGCAGAAATGTATTTGGTTTTTATATATTCATCTTGTATCCACAAAACCTGTAAAGCTACTCATTAAATCAGGTAACTGATTTTTAATTGTTTTGGGCTTTCCAGGTACAAAACACGTCATCTGAGAATAATAATGGATTATTTCTGCTTTCTAATTCTTAAACATTTCTTTTTTTTCTCCTTGTATATCATCCTGTCTAGATCCTCCAGAACAATGTTAAATAGAAATAGCAACGGTATAGCCGTCATCTTTCCCTTACACAAAACTTAAAAAAAAAAAGAAAAGGTAATGCCCTTTCTTTTCTAGATGGCTAAGATTTCACATATAAATAAGGATTTACCTTTACATATACTTAAATATATTTTAAAGTTTTTCAAATATCTTTGTACCGCTATTAAAATAATGAGGCTACTTTTTTCTTCTTTATTCTGTATGTAAAGTAAATTATATTGATTGATTTGTAAATCTTAAATAATTTTTCATTCTAGAATAAAGCCAACATGGTTGTGAGATAGTTTACTTTTGTGATATTATTGGACTAGTTTGGGGATCTTTTATTTAGCATTTTTATATCTATGCTAATGAGTAAAAATGACCGATAATTTTATTTTTTCTTTGTTTCTACTGAAAATTCAATCTAATTGTTACCTGTTTATCATTTTTCTTTAGATGTTTTAAAATTTTTTCTCTTTATTTTTCTGAGATTTATTGACAAAGGTTTGATGTGATTTAGTGGAGAATTATTTTTATCATTTTTATTATTGAGAAAACTTCCTGAAACTTTGAGAAATAGTTATCTCTACAAATGTTACTTCTGTGACATTCCATTTTTCCTTATTCTGGGACTCCCACTGGTGCCTATTAGCATTGTCAGTGTATCCTCAATGACTCTTACATTTACATTAAACATTTTCCAACATTTCATTTGTCTATTAAGTCTGTATATTTTCTTCTGATCTAGGTTCCAGTTCACTAATTTTCTCATTAGCTATATGCTATATGCCTTTAAACCCATCATTCGGTTATTGTACTTTCTAATTATTTAATTTCCATTTGCATTTTTTCATAGTTTAAAATGCTTTGTAAATTTTCTCAATCTTGTCTTATTTCTTTGAATATATTTATTATTTTATATCAGATAATACCAATATATGGAACCCTTTATCACTATTTTTATTTTTTAGCTCTTCTTTATTCACATTGTCTTCCTCATTTGTGTCATTTGTATTTTTTTACTGAACATTTTATTAGACATGCTGTGTAAAATTGTAAAAAATAAAAGGAAAGAGGAGAAGCCAAAATAATATTATCTTCACCCAAGAAGATATAATTTTCCTTCTGCCAGGTACCTGGGGGTACTATCACTTAAAGATTATCTTAACTCAATTTTAGGGATTGAAATGATATTATTATTATTTTATTTTTGAGACAGAGTCTCACTCTGTCACCCAGGTTGGAATGCAGTGGTGTGATTCCACCTCCAGATTCAAGGGATTCTCATACCCTTAGCCTCCTGAGTAGCTGGGATTACAGACATGCTCCACCACACCTAGCTAACTTTTATAAATTAGTAGGGATGAGGTTTAGCCATGTTGGCCAGGCTGGTCTCAAACTCCTTGCCTCAACTGATTCATCAACCTAAGCCTCCCAAAGTGCTGGGATTACAGGCATGAGCCACCATGCCCAGCCTGGGTACAGTCTCTTGCAGAGATTTTTTAAATACCAGTTCATCCTTAGCACTGGGCACAGCATTGTAAGGCCTGGGGCTCAAATCCATGTTCCTCGGCATGGAAAGGATATCCTCAGCATCACAGTCTCTCTGCTGCTCACTCAGGAATCAACAAACACCTTTCTCCCACAGAAGAAAAGCACTCCTACAACATGAGTTAAACTGCCCAGGCTTCCCTCCCTCACAGATCCTGGCCTAATCATTCTTTGTTCTGTATTAGCATCCTTATTATTAATGCATTTTAGCAGATGTTTTCATATTATTCCCAGATGTTGTATCAGTGATCAGTGGAGAATTGGTATAAATTACTTAGTCTGCCACAGTAGGAAATGAAAGTTTGCTGATCCTTTATTTTTTGTGATGTTTAGGAAAAATCACTTATTCGCTCTGATCCTCCTGTGAAAAAGGTAAAGTCTTCTGTGGAAAGAGCTCCTTTTTTAATTCATCTGTACATACTTTCTAATGACTTCTTCAATTCCAGCTCAGAACTGAGAGAGAATTATTGTTCATGATTACAGATTTTTATGTGTAAGTCATATAAAATAAGTTATATTAACCACAAAAAATCCTACACATTCTAATAGAAACATAGAATTTCACATTTCTATTTGAAATTTGAAATTACACATTTCAAATTTCACATTTCTAGATTACATCTAGAAATATATTTAATAAAAAAATATATATCACACTCCTGCATTCATATACATGTACATGTAAACCAACTAAAATAACGGCAAGTAAAAGCATGAAGCAAAAATGTTACATGTAAGTTACTGACCAGAAAGGCATGACTGCCACTCCTTGCATTGGGCCCATCATAACCATTCCAAATTGAGACAAAATCTTCAAACAGATCACCCAGGAGAGAACAGCTTCACAGCAACTGTCTACCTCAAAATTCCATACAGACTATGTCTTCTCTTCTGATTTACCTGAGTGCCGAGAGAGCAGCCCAGACCTATCCAATTTGCAGCAACAAATCTCTTGCTTTAGCAACAAAAAGTTAAGTCAGACACGAGATTTGCCCCCTGCCTGTTCCAACCTCCTTTTCATCTGAGGTACGTCACTGTGGAATATTGGAAAAACAATAAAAATTTAATTAAGAAATAACCAATTTTTTTATTTTCAGTTTTCAGGCAAGCCTAATATGTAGATTACAAAGAAGAAAAATTTTTAAAAAGGGAAATTCAGTTTTGGAATTCAAAGCCAATTTGTTCAGATTCTTCAAATGTAAAATGAGGATTACTCATACCTACTTGTTAGGTTTGTAGGGGAGGATTAAGTGTGGTCATATTAATGCACACTTCATAATTCTCAGTACTTTGATCTAAAGAAGAGGTAGGCTTCTGTGATTATAGTGTGAATTACAATATGTGGGTTTTAAAAAGTGTGCCCACATAGGAATTAATGGTTGTCAAAATAATTAATTAATAATCTTACTTCATGTTTACAGAAAATACTTTTTGCTCTACAATTTGCTTCTTGGACAAACCCTGTGGGAAGCATTTGAAACTCAGTAATAAGAAAATTTTGCTTAAAGCTAGAAGATCTGGATTTAAATCCCAACTGTGAATATTATCAGCCACTAAATTTTGTAAAAATCATCTTCTTTCTGCCTCAGTGGTCTTATTTGCAGACTGTGAGGATATAGCTACCTCACAGATTGTCAGGAGTAAGTAGATACACATGTAAAATTGCCTTCTTCTGTGAACAAGTAGGTACTCAAGAATGGTTGTTGTATTACTGATCCCATTTCAAAGATAAAGAAACTGAAATACAGTCAGTTAAGAGGGTCATAGTTATCAAATGAAGAGAAGATAACAGTGTTGAAAATAGAACACAGTTTTTATGAACATCAATACTAGCACTCTTCTGAATGACCATACAATTTTTTTACATTTATGAACAACAGCCTGTAGTTTGAAAAAGTAGGCTTAATTCCATTCAACTTCTCCTAAATGATACAGCAATCATTTTGTGCCTCAAAGACTAGACATCAGTTTCTCAAGTATAGGAATATAATATGGAACCATAATGTAATGCTAAAAGGCTCCTTATTCCTTACCAAAATTTATCCCACTCATTATATATCTGAGGAAACAGAGGTCATAGGCCATTCAGAAAGAATGTGGGCAGCATTAGCTATTGAAGTGAATGTGTATTAGATGCTGGAAGGAACACTAAGAGTCATTGAGTCTAAAGGAAATCCCATTATCAACTTGTTTGTTTTTTGTTTGTTTCTTCCTTGTACAAGTCATGCACAATATGAAAATAAAATAGTTATTGAAGCATATCAGTTAAGCAGGAACTGAGTTTAATAGACTTCAAAACCTCTCAAAGTGCTATATGGTTTAACGAAGATTATTGAAAGAAGAGACTTAACAGCTAATTGAAAAGATGGCTAAAAGCATTCTCAAGCATAAAGAAAATTTTCTCTCTTTAATATATTCCTAGCTGTGAAATTACAACAATCTGTAAGGCTTCAAAATGAAACCAAAAATAAGGTTTTCTGATCAAGCAATTAAATTTTAACCAGCACAGTGATGATCCGACATTTATATTTTTTCATTTGCTATGACGACCATCTGGTTAACTTGGAGCAGGTGAATTCAGCTAATTTCTGTTCAGAATGAGATGGAACTTTGTGAAGGAACTGCCCTTCACACCTGGCTGCTCAAGATTCTCACTTTCCTGACCTTTCACCTCCCCTCTAGGCCCAAGGGCCAGAGAACCCCATGATTTCATTATAGTAAATTAGATGTCACAAGCTGCTGTGATCTGCCAGCCAAGTTTAACAGTGACATTGCAAATCTCTTTGCTACTCTCCAAGAAATCAATAATACCTCCCCCTGCAGCAGGATCCTGAGCTCAGATCACTTTGTCACATTTCAAAGCAAATGACACACCATGTGGAAATGGCTCACAGACAAAAAGCAAAGGGGTACAGAAATATTGAGAGTGCTCAATACGAAGAAAAGAAACTAAGATCTTGTAAATGAATTTCTAATCATACTCTTTCTTTCAGATGGGCATTCAGAACCTTTTACAGTTTTAAAAAATCAGAAGATTGCACTGTCAGGATTTCAAATTAGCTAATTTACAATAAATGGTGATTCATTTTAAAGTAGAGACATCTACATCTGCAGAGGTAAATAATCCATAGAGCCTAGTGGTCTAGGCAGGGTTTCAAAATATACGAAAGCCATTCTCTGTCGTCCTTTATAGTATGATGACTACATGATGACTATTTCTAGTTTAGTGACTGTAGTCATTGGTCTTATTATGATTTCCAACTCACAGATTTAATAGCTACAACAAACAAAGCAAAATCTTCTGAATGATTTTATGGAGATGAGAGAATTTGATTCAGCTCTATTCTTCACGTTAACCTTCAAGGTATTATATTTTGTAAAGGTGAGGTAAGAGAAAGAGCATGGGCCAGGCACGGGGCTCACACCTGTAATCCCAGCACTTTGGGAGGCTAAGGTGGTGGATCACCTGAGGCCAGGAGTTCGAGACTCGCCTGACCAAAATGGTGAAACCCCGTCTCTGCTGAAAATACAAAAATTAGCCAGGTGTGGTGACGGGCACCTGTAATCCCATCTACTCAAGAGGCTGAGGCAGGAGAATCACTTGAACCAGGGAAGTGGAGGTTACAGTGACCTGAGATTGTGCCATTGCACTCCAGCCTGGGTAACAAGAGCAAAACTCCATCTCAAAAAAAAAAAAGAGAAATAGCACAAATTATGGGTCAGCAAATCTATAATCCATATTATAGATTCAATGTGGCCCATTGCCTGCTTTTGTTAATAAAGTTTTATTGGAACAGAGGCACAATCATTCAGTTACATATTGCCTATGACTACTATCTGGCTATACCTGCAGAGTTGAGTACTTCAAACATCTTATGAACCACAAGGCCCAAAATATACTATCCAGCACTTCACACAAAAAAGGCTGAGATACCCTGGCCAAAGTGATGTTGAGTTTATGTATCTTTCCCTTTGTGCAAATGATAATAGAAAAATCTCAATTCAGGTAGCCAGGCTAAGCTATATCCTAGGCCAGATATTGCAAGAGAAGTATTTGCTGAAGGGTAAAATAGATCACCCAAAATCTTTGAGAGAAGTAGTTTAAAAATAAAAGTAAAATACAGTGTTTTCTAACTATTTACCAAGCACTTACTGTGTTTTGGTTTCCTATTGCTGCTGTAATGAGTTACCACAAACAAGATGGCCTGAAACACCACAAATTTAGTATCTTACAGTTCTGGAGGTCAGAAGTTCAAAAAGAGTCTCACTGAGGTAAAATACTGGTGTCGGGAAACCTGCATTCCTTCTAGAGGTTCAACAGAAAAATCTGGTTTTTTTGCTTGCTAAATTGTAGAAGCTACCCACATTCTTCAGTTAGCTTTCATCTTCAGAAGCAGCAGTGACCTGTCAAATCTTTTTCAAGTTGCCTGTTTCTTCCATATTTAAAGACCTTTGTGATTACATTGAGCCCGCCTAGATAATTTAGGATAATCTACCTATTTTAAGGTCAGTTGGTTAGCAATATTAATTCCATCTGCAACTTTAATTTCTTTTTGCTATGTAACATAACATGCTGATAGGTTCCAGAGATTAGGACATGCACATCTTGGGAGGGCAATTATTCTGCCCACCACACACACATTTTTTTATTTAATATTCACAGTAATCCTATGAGAGAAATATAATTATCCTTATTTTACAGTTTAGAAAACTAAGGTTCAGATAGGCTACTTCACGTTCCCACAGTCACAAAGCTACTAAGTAATAAAGATGAGATTCAAATCTAGTTCTCTCTGACTCTAAAGGCTGTGTTTTTTTAAATCATATACTGAGTAAGAGTACTCTAGGAAACACTCAAGACATTCAGTCTCTCACAGAATACCTCCTTACTCTCTCAGAAAATACCTGGGGAGACAACATTGTATTTTGTATAGATATAATTTTTTCCTACTCTTCTGAAATTGCTTGAACATGTGGAAAATATTTAGAAAGAGACACATATTAATGAACTTGATAGAAAATGATTTTTGAAAGCCCAGGTTAGCCAGATAGAATGAACTTTATAGAATTTTTTTAAAGAAAGTTTGTTGTTGATTTATTCACTGATTTTAGGAACCAATCAATCACTTCTTTTGTGGCTCAGCATGACAAAGGTACACAATGGTTCCAAAGACTCAGGAGAGGAAAAAACAAATTTCAGGATCAGAACTAGCCTAGAGATATTAACCTAGCCACCCTTATCTAAGCACATCACTCAGACAGTAAAGAATTGCACATACCACTACATGCACTACATAATTCAACCTATGTGGTTCTGTTGTGAGTGGCTTTAGGATCTGAGCCTGAAAATACTGACATAATTCTTATTTATCCAGTTATTCAAATACAAATCTGTCAATATTGAAGAAATACCAGTTTCTCTCTTTTGAGATGCCTTCATCTTATTATCTAAAAACCTAAGGTGCTGAATCAGGTCCAACGGGATTTATTCAACTTTCAAAATCAACTGTAGTTTCAGTCCCCTCAAACTACAGAGAAGGACTGATACTTGTGAAACTATTGAAAATTTGATTTACGCATTCTGAGGGTCACATGCACACTGTTAATGTGATGTCTTTGTAGATTCAATTGCTGCTGCCACAGTTCAGGACATGCTACCCCCCAAATATGACACTTTAGTATTTGAGAAAACAGCAGAAAGCAAAAAGGTGTCTTTGACCTTCTCCTACCATTCTCCCTGGAAGCAGGCCACAAAACCTAGGAAGTTCTCTCTCTGATATTCTCCTTTACTTCTCTTCTAAAAAGTTCCTTGTGCCCGCTACCCTGAAGAGAGGAATGTCATCCAGGAACATTAAAAAAAACTCTGAAGAAGTACACATTGCTAAATCCATCCCTCCTAATTTGCTATTAGATTACACCCTTTTGTCCTCCAATCATACTTCTGCATGACTGTCCATAAAAATATACAGATCTTCCCCATTTCTTTGGGTCTTCATTTCTGAAGGCCTCAAATCTGTCTTAATAAAAGACATATAAATGGGTCATATAAATTATGAACAGAAACATGTAAATACTCTGTTCATTGGGTCATATAAAACATATATTAAATAAATGTGTATGCTTTTCTCTTGTTTATCTGTCTTTTATTACGGAAGTCTTAGTCACAAATTTTCCAATGTATAAAGAAAAGAAATTACGTTTTCTTCTCTATGGTTTCTGGTGACCAACATGAAGCAAGACTCCATTCACTCCTGAGATGAGATCCTCAGACAATTGAAAAGATTATTTTTTCTTCCCTACACTGCTAATGTCATCCTCCAGTTCTCTAAAGTGATTAACTCTTTTTGTTCAAAATCTCATATTTAGGCATTTTTTACCAAAGGCAGGTTAAATCTGGAGTGACTTTTTGTCTCAGCCATCATGATGCAAAACAAGTCCTGCCACCTATACTTGGGTTATTTATTTGGTCTAAACTCACAGTGATTTCACCCTTCATGTCAAAAAATACTAAGGCCTCAGTGAATCCTTGGTCCAAGTAGGAAAAATGCCCACCTCATTTCCAGTGCGTAGCTCTACATTCCAGGTAGTACTGTGAAGGTCTTTATCATGACATAAAAGTCCTCACAGGCATGGAATGCTATTGTCTTATACATAACTTAAGGATGACATTTAAATATCTTTTTCATAAATAAATTCTTCAGTCTGGTGTGGTGCCTCCATTTTGGACATGAAAAAGAGTAGCATAATTATTCATTATATTTCATTTATCTCATAATGTTATTTTAGATCTTTTCTAGTTATTTATTATCCTTAGGGAACTAAGAATATAAAGAGGTCTTTCTAGTAATATTAAAGAGAGTCATTAAACATGGGTTAAGAGAGTCAATTGTGATCTTCAGTCTAGTCGTTATATTCTCTCTGGTTAGGTAAGGTAAGAAGCATTAGCTTACAAAATTGTGCCTTCCCAGCACCCCCAAGAATTAGTCTCACAAATTCTTTGGAATTTATTAAAATTTATTAAATTTGTAATATTTAATTTTAATTTGATTTTGAAATAATTTTATATTTACACAAATGCTTCAGAGTTTTAGTATACCCATCATCCAGCTTCCCCTAAGATCAGTTGATCTAGACATAGTATAATTTAAACCAAGACATTAACATAGAAGCAATACTGCCAACTAGCCTAAAGACTATTCAAATTTTATCAATTGTTCCACTAATGGCATTTTACTGATCTGTGATCTCATCCAGAATCCCATAATTGATTGTCATGTCTCCCTAGCTCCAATAGAGGACAGTTCCTCAGTCTTTATCTTTCATTAACTCGACATTTGAGGAGTAATGTTATTTTACAAAAAACAAAGTTTTATAGTTTGAATGTTTTTATTACATTCATTTTTTTTGCAAGAACACAGCAAAAGTATTATTTAAATAAAGAATACTGTGTCCCTTTACAACACATCATATCAGGAGGTACAGGATGTGGATATTATTATTATTATAAAATTACTACTTCATTAAGGCAGTATCTACAAGGTTTCTTCACTATAAAGATACTACCTTTTTTTTGTAATCAGTAAGAACCTTGGGAAAAGTTACTTTGGGAACATGCAAATACTCTGTTTCTGTTCATAATTTTCTTCGTTAATTTTAGCATGCATCTGTGATTTTTGCCTGAAACAATTATTATTGCAGTGTTTACCAAAGGGTGATTTTCTATTTTCAATGGAAATAGATTCCTTCTACTTTTAACTAGTTAGAATTCTATCATAAGGAAAATCTATCCCTTCTTTCCGATTTATTTATTATTTGGACTCTTATGAATGTATACATAATTATTTTAGTCTACAGGATTTATCACTCTAATTTATTTTTCTCAAAGTGTCTCAGATTTGGGCTTTGAAGTATTTCATGTAAATCTCTATGTCCTTTCAACAGCTTCCATTATTTTTTGAGCACTTTGTTTTCTAGCAGAACAAAATATCCCACTATTATTTTTGTGCTTTTACTAGCAATTGGTAAAATTGCATTCAACAATTTTCCTGGTACTGGGTTGTCATTGTTTCCCAGTCTACTCATTGCTAGAGTTAGTGTATGTATACATATAAATAGATGTATATGCACATGTATTATCTATACATATATACATATACAAATATATGCATATATATAATATGTTCAAATATTATATATCTCTCTATAACCTATAAAATTATACATTTGTGTACATAAATATACACATAGGTAAACATAATACATCTAAAACTCATTTAGTGTGCATGTGTTTACAGAGTGTGGATAAATAGGTAGATTATTTATACGAGAAGAAGAGATAGGTGGGTTCATTTCCCCTTTTTACTTATTTCTAAGTCCTTTCTTTGAGTGAGAATTCAGCTTTAATTGTTTACAATGTAAGTGCTTTTTTGTTCAGTCCTGATAAACATATAAAGTACTTTGATAATTTATATCTACAGTTCCATGAGAAACAAATTTACTAACTAGAGTATTATATTTGTGTGCAGTTCTTTTGGTCTTTAGCCTCAAAAATATATAGTCAAAATGCTGTTTTCTAAACTGACTTAAGGTTATTTTCTCCCCATAGTCTTTATTGTGGTTATGCTATTAATATGTAATTGATTTAGTTTGTTACCTTCATATTTCATCTTCAATTTCCCCCGTTAAAATTCTGGTTAATTTTAATTATTTCTATTTTGGGATACAAGAAGGATCATCGTGGTTTAAAGCATCGAAACTGTTATAAAAATATATATTCATAGAAGTGTCACTTCTCCTTCACCTTTTCTGCCTCATTCGCCCAATCTTTCCACAATGTTTCCATGCATCCCCTGTAATTAACCAACCTCATTAGTTTCTGGTTAGTCCTTGTATTTTACTTTGCAAATTTTTATAGAAATATATTTTATGAACTATCTGGGAATATCTTTTTTTCATTTTTCAGCAGGTTTTTGGATTTTTTTCTCCTCAATTTTAAAGAGTTCTTTATATATTAGTATATTAGCCCTTTCTCTAGATTATGTTGAATATACTTTCCGTGAGTTTGTCAGTTATCTTTTGGCAATTTTATACTTTTTGTGCCATGAAAATATTCTATAGTTATGTAGCCAAATGTATCAATCTTTCCTTTTCTTGCCTCTGAATTGTGAGACAGTCTTTCCCTAGATGAGGATTAAAAAGCAATTTACTCACGTTTTCTTCCACCAGTTGTACAATTACATATTTTGCATTTCGATCTCTGAAACTTTTGAAGTTTCTTCCTGTCAATGGTGTAAGATATAGATCTAATTATGTCATCTTCCAGTGGCAATTTTCCCACAACAATTAATTCAATAGTCCATCATTGTCCTAGTGAATGGAGATGCCATTTTTATCATTTACTACGTTTTCATAGGCATTTGGGTCTATTTCAAGACATTAAATATATTTCACCGGCTTTTCTGTCTGTTCATCCACCAGTACCACCTGATTTAGTTGTTGCGACTTAATAATGTGCTTTAATGCCTGGTAGGGCTAAACCTCCTTGTAGTTCTTATTTGATATTACTTTGTCTAGCTTCATAAAAAGCTTCTTTGTACTTTTATTGGGTGTATGTTAAATTTGTAAACATAACTTTAATAGAAATTACATCTTTATAATACTGGGTTGATCTGGCCAAGAACTACATGTCATTCCATTTATTCAAGTCTACTTTTTGGCTTTCAAGAGGGCTTTAAACATTTTTTTTTGTTTTTTGTTTATTTATTTTAAACAGGGTATCTTAGCCATCTGTGCTGCTATAACATAATACCACAGAATGAGTAATTTATAAACAACAGAAATTTTATTTTCACAGTTTCAGAGACTGGGAAGTCCAAGGCAAAGGTGCTGGCAGGTTCAATGTCTGGTGAGGGCTGCTCTCTGCTTCCAAGATGGTGCCTTAATGCTGCATCCTTTAGATACGAGGAATGCTCACCTCTAAAGGCATAAGCCCAAAGGGACAAGCTTCCCTCATCAAGCTCTTTTATAAAGGCAACTAGCCCCATTTACAAGGGAAAAGCTCTCATGGCCTAATCACTTCTTAAAGGTCCCACTTCTTAGTTCTATCACATTGGCAATACCTGAATTTTTCAGGGAACACATTCAAACTATAGCATAGGGTTATGATTTCTGTATGTAAGTTTGATATTATGCCAATTGAATTATTTTATTGTTTACATTATTTTAGCATTGATTCTCTACGATTTTTCAGGAATCTATCCTATTGTGAAAGTAGAGATAGTTCTATTTCTCTTTACCCATACTTATGCCTCCATGAATTTCTCTTATATAAATGTAGTATAATGTTGAATACTATCAGAGATAGTGGATATATTTGCATCTTTCTTGAACTTAGTGAAAATGCTGAATATATATTTTCATTACATAAAATACGAGTTTTATGACAAAGATATTTATATATGTATATGTTTTATAAATATATATTTGTATATTTTATATATACATACACATATACATATATATATACACACATATTTATAATCTTTAAAAAGTGCCCCATAATCACATTTTTCTTAAATATGTTTTAGCAGGAAGTGGCTTTGAATTTTGTTGAAGGCTTTTAGTAAGCATCTATGAAGATACATGCCTTAGTCTGTTCAGGCTGCTATAGCTAAATACAATAAACTGAGTGGCTTATAAACAACAGAAATTTATTTCTAATGGAGCTGGAATCTGGGAAGTCCAAGATCAAGATGCTAGCAGATTTGGTGTCTAGTAAGATTTTGATTTCTTGTTCATAGATGCTTCCTTCTAGCTGTACCATTATATGGTAGAAGCAGCAAACCAGCTACCTTAGGCCTATTTCATAAGGCACCAATCTCATTCATGAGGACTCTGTTCTCATGATCTAATCCTCCCCAAAGCCTTACCTCCTAATATTATTGCCTTGTGTTACAGGATTTCAGCATATGAATCTGGAGGGAGCACAAATATTCAGACCATAACAATAATCATATGATTTTTAGATGTACTAATACGGTATATGCTATGAACAGGTTGCCTAATGTTTAACCACATTTGTATTTCTGAAATGAAAAACACTTGTCCGTGATGTATTATTTTCTTAATGTGGTACTGGACTCTGTTTCTTAAGATTATTTCGTATGTTTCATATGTTTATCAGATAGTTCATATGTTTCATATGTCTAGCAGAATTGATATTGATTTACTTTGTGCTGTCCTTATCAGCTTAAATATCAGTGTTACACTTGTCCATAAAAAAATAAGTTTTCATCTATTTTCAATGATCTGGAACAATGTATTGTGTTTTGGGGCCACTGTGTCTTTGATAGATTTGTAGAATTCTTCTTTAAATCCTACCTGGTCTAGTGCTTTTTAATGAGGGGAGGGTGGCAGGGTTTTAATAATTATCCCTACTTCTATGGAAATTGGATTATTTGAGCTTTTATTTCAGTTGGCTCATGTGTGCAGTCCTAGAGCTTTAAGAGACTGAGGTTGGAGGATTGCTCAAGGCCAGGAGTTCGAGATCAATAGGATCAACTTTTATAATATGCACTGTTTTAGAAAATAATCAATCTCATTAAGATTTTCAAATTTATTTGCATTCAAGTCTTCAAAAAAGCATCTTGTGATTTAAAAAAAAATATTTCTTTTGTTTCAATGTCTGTTTCTCCCTTGCCATCTCTCCTCTTTATAATTGTTCATTCTCCATTCTTCTTGGTCAACTCATTTAGCAATTTATCTATTTTGCTAATTACAAAGCAAATTTTTGACTTGTTAATTAGGTCTATCATTTTTTTTCTTTTCTCTATCTCACTAAATTCTGCTTTTCTTAAGCTTGTAGTTAACTTTGTTATTTCTTTCCTCAATTTTTTAACTGAAAAATTAAATCATTCATTTTTGTAATTTTACTTTCACTGAAAAAATTATTTAATAAAACTTATTTTCCTCATACCACTACTTCAATCATATCTCTGATATGTCATATTTTTATCATTTTTAACGAAATTTTATAATTTCAGCTTGTATTTTTACTTTAACCAAAAATTTCTTAATTGAAATTTCCAGATGCAAGAGCCTTTGTATTTTGTTTTGTTAATAATTTAGAATTTTTATTTCATTGCAACATGAGATTATTGCTTATAATATTACTATTTTTGGAACCTTACTATTTTTGTGACATTATGTATGAGTAAATGTTGTCACAAATTTTTAAAAAAATAAAACATTTGTACATTAGTCTTTCTCTTAGACCATTTGGGCTGCTATAACAAATTACCATGGTCAGGATGGATTAAATAACAGATATTTTTTTGCTCATAGTCCTAGATTCTAAGATGTTTAAGATTAAAATGCTAGGAGATTCAGTATCTGGTTAGGTACTGCTTCCTGGTTTGTAGATAGCTGTTCTCTGTACTCACATGGTAGAAAGCATGAAGGAGCTCTCTGGGTTCTCTTTTATAAGGGCACTAATCCCATTCATGAGAGCTGCAACCTCGTGACCTAACTCCTAAAGGCACCATCTCCTAATACCATCATATTGAAGGTTAGTATTTCAACACATGGAATTTTAAGAGGACACAAACAGTCTATGGTACTCTCCCACTTATTTTCATCTTTAGTATATATTTTATATATATGTTATATATAATATTTATAAAGCCAGATGCCACTCTAATTCTTTTACCTCTATATGATATTATAGAGATAATATTTGTCTAATATTTATCTTTTGGCCTGGGGCCTTGAAGATTTTTTTTTTAATCAAAATTTTTACAAGGATATGTCTTTGAGCTTATCATTTTGGGTAAATTTTTCCAAATACCTAATTTTTTATTTAGTTACTTTTTCGTTGTTGTCATTGTAGTTTTTTGAGGAGGTTTACTGTGTCTGGAGTGTAGTGGCACAATCCCAGCTCAAAGTAACCTCTGCCTCCCAGGTTTAACCGATTCTCCTGGCTCAGCCTCCCAAATAGCTGGCATTACAGGCATGCACCACCACACCCAACTAATTTTCGTATTTTTTTCATAGAGACAGGGTTTCACCATGTTGGCTAGGCTGGTCTTGAACTCCTGACCTCAGTGATCTGCCTTAGTTTCCCAAAGTGCTGGGATTACATGTGTGAACCACTGCACCCGGCCCCCAAGCAGCCTTTTTAATATTTGCCTTTGTGACTGGTAGTAGCGTTAGTAGAAAGTTTTCCCGGTTTATAGTTTTAAATATTAGTTCTGTTCCATCATTTTATTTTTTCCTTTCAGTGAAGGAATCCTTTTCCTATTTAGGCTATCTTTCACTTCTACTTTCTCTCTGACCCTTCTTATATTTTTGTTCTCTCATTCATTTTCTTGGTTATTTTATGCTTTCTTCTATGCCTTTTATTTTATTATATTCCCTCTTAAAAACATTGGATGTTATAATTTATTCCTAACATAATTTTGCCATTTTCTTCCCTTGTTTCCTTAAGTTCAACCAACACTTCATTTATTTCTTATTTTATTCATTTCTGTGCTAGGATTTTAATTTCTGATTCATGGTAGTTTTTCATACTCTCAAATGCTTGTAAGATATCCAATTCAGTTTGTGGTTTGTTTTTCGTTTTGTTTTGTTTTTGCCATTTTTTTCATTTGTGGTTGTTTATGTGGAAAGCGGATTTTCCTCTGTGGTGCTGAATCTCATTTTCTGATTTTAAAATAAAAACTATATGAATCTGTTCATGTTTTTTCTCTTCATTTTTGTGCTATTGGGGTATTTTCTAAAATGACTAGTTTTATGGCACCCTCTTCTGTCATCATAACAAAATGCAGACACTTTAGCTGATTTCTCTTCTTTTGGTTTGATGATGGGGATGCAGTTGCATGTTCTTTGGGGGGTTTTGGCCCTCTTGTATTGCAGGACCCTGAAATTTTCTTTTTTTCTTTTCTTTTACCATTTATCATCTAACTGATTTTTAAAATTGTAATTTTGCATTTCCCTCTTCGGAAGCTATGGATTTCAAACATTCCATTTCAAACATTCCCTGTGCACAGGGAAGACAAGATTTTGTATTTTTTTTTTTTGTATTTTCAGAATTAAATTGAACTTAATCTTTCTGACAGTGGTTTCAGACCAACTTTATACCTGTTGTTTGATTCTTTCTCTGTTCCTCATGTTTTTCTGAATCTACCTTTGCTTGCCACAAAGTCTTGGGAAAGGGATAAGGTGGTAATCACTGGGATGTGGTAACTTTTTTCTGTTTTACTTACTATCTGATTAAAGCTTGGGAATTCGCTGTATTGAAGTCATGCCAAGGGTATTTTTTGTAATTTTATTTTTCCTTTTTTGTTGTTTTCTATTGGTTTTGGATGAAAATTTGGGAAACGAACCTTGGTAGCTATCACTGTCTTTAAATATCAGAAGTTCTTACCTTTAATATTTTATGTTATCTATGCATCTTTGCCACTTTCCTCCAGTAGCATTAGAATTTTGGCAAAATTCTCTTACATCGTGACATATGGCCACAATGGCTTAGAAAGAGCTTATGCTTTGTTCTTACTTTCCCACAGCTGAACATTATTTGGCTTACTTAATTTGCCTTTCATTTAAATCCACATAATTACCAGCTCTGGAGCAAAAATAATTTGAAAGCAATATGGTCAATTTGCAGCTACACAGATAACAATGAATTGCTCAGTGTCCAGTGCTAGCCAGACATAAATGCTACTATTACTAGGGTGGAAATTGTTTGCATTGTAGGTAGCAAATTATAATATGCCCTAGCTTTCTCATAATGGTTTTATATTATAACAGAGCCCTGCATTTTTAATCCCAAACATAAATTATGTCCATAATTTAAGTTAGTTTACTCTACAGAATAGCCAATTCCTGAAAGGGGAATCTTCAGGTACCAAACCTCCCCTTGCCCCTGCCCATGAATATGGACCCCTAAACAAATATCTGTGGCTTATACACACTTATATATCCTTGTAAAGTAAAACAATGTGTAACTATTATAAGGAGATTCACAATGTATAGAAAAATCTTAGTAAACATAATGCATTCTCCAAAGTTTATGAAGAAAACTGCAACTTACTATGTATTACTTTTGAAAATTTTTCTTCGAAAACTAAACAAATGTTCACTATCCAAGCAGTGCTTGTCAAGTTGTCTGAGAAAAAAAGTAAATAAATGAATAAAGAATAAATAAATGCAGTGAAAGGCTTGCAAACAAGGGAACTGAATGTCGCAAGCATTGTAATGCTGATTACAGGCATTATAGAAACAATTTGTTTTTTTAAGCATTTAAAAAATTTCCTTTAACTAGAAAATTTTGAGTCTCCATATATTAGGAAACTTTCTTTTTTGAGACAGGGTCTTGTTATATTGCCCATGCCAGTGCTGAACTCCTGGACTCAGGCAATCCTCCTGCCTCAGCCGCCTGAGCAGCTGGGATTATAGGCACACACCATCACACCTAACTCAAGAAAACATTTTTTCTTAAACCGCTGGTAGCTGCCCAATGTCTATATACCACTTGTTATACATGTTCTTTTTTAATTCAAATACATATAAATAATCATACAGGACACACACACACACACACACACACACACACACACACACACAGAGGAAAGACCTCAGAAATTATTCAAGCCAATATCTGAAATGCTTTCTAATCTGAGTATCTGCAAAGTTCATTAAAAGTTTCATAACATAATGATTCCTTGGGATTTATGGGTTACATCGTGACACTCACATTCTTATACTGGCCCTCATTAGAGGAAACCAGGATGTGCAAAGAAAACTATTCTTGGTCTTGTTTCCTAGGGAACCAAAGTGTATGAATTTTCTATGTGGCAGTCTGTTTCTATCAAACCACTTGCTCTCAGGAGCACAAAGCAAAGTTAGTTGAAATTGAAAATAGAAAATCTAAACAAAGCATACATTTATGAATTTAAAATAGCTTATGGTCATTAAGTGATATCAACGACTACCTCTCTATTTTCATGGGCCTTAAAATCATCCACTGATTAGGCCTCTGGCCAGGGTAACTTCTAACACCATGCTGGTGGTGTACTGAACACTTCCACATGGGAGTAGGTATTTACACAGAGTATAGATGCATGATGCCCATGGAGCTGTGTAGTGCATAACCCATCCAACCTCATATATAGTGCGCCTGAATCTAACATCATCTAGCAGAACTAAAGTACACAAAGAAAATTGCTATGACATCACAAAGTCAGCTCATTCAAAAACTAGAGGAAAACTAAACAAGAAATTTATTTTCAGACATGTTTAAATAAACCAAATGTTCAAAAACAAAAATAACTAGTTTTGAAGAGTTAAACATACAATATAATTCTCTACAAATTGATGCTATAAACCAGTTACCAGTATTTTTAATCAACGTATTAATCAATTTTTTTTGAGACAGAGTCTCGCTCTTTCATCACAACTGATTTCAAAATATGTTCATTCATGCATTTATTTAACAAAAATCAATTGAGCCTTTACATGTTTACCAGTATCATCTGTAACATGGACAATCTGAAATAAAGCTTGTTTAAGGCAGCATTCTGCCTCTCTAGACTGAAGATTGAGAATACTAAATGTTCTCCTATTCTAATATTAAAACAATAACACTCTTCTACGGTAATGTAACCAATTAAATATTTACCAAAGGCAATTGGAGATTAATGTGTCCTAAAAAGTAGGGAGCATTTTTGTTTTCAGTTTTGTTCTTTGTTGTTATTATTATTGCTATTAAATATATAGAAATTACCTAAAACTAATATGGTCAAAAACATATCTCCACAACACAGATTATTGAGATTTTTTTTAAATGATAAGCAGGGCTAAATGAGAAAAGAATCAGTAGCCATATTGCTTGAGACAAGAAGTTAAGTGAAAGAAATAGAGGTAGCCTTAGGAGGGAAAACCTTAACCAAAAAGCCTCAGATAGAAATTCCTTGTTAAGAAAATAAGAAGAGATGAAAACTCAACATTATCAAAAGACATACTATTCAGGTGAAAAAGGGAATAAATATGAAGTGACAGAATTCACATATAATTCAGACATACATTCTGGCTTACTGAAGGGAAACAAGTCAGGTAAAGGTAACTAGCAGTCTGATTAAGGGACTGCAGAATCAAAAGAATGTATGAAGTTTTCGGTAATGAAAATATCATAATTATGTGCTGGATATTGTTCATTCAAAGTTAAAAGAAAAGTCTGATTATCACTGATATTGTACTGCAAGTATAGTTTTGTGACTAATGAGATATCATCAAATATTTGTGTAAACAAGATTCAAGTTACTCCATACACAATGAACAAGTAGAAGGTGACTAGAGTATGTTATAAAGGCTCATCCCTGAACTTCGAACTCTTTCTAGAAAGTCACTGAAAAGAATAACACTGTAAAAAGAGAGCACATGGAAGACATTCTTATCGGCTACTCAAAAAGGTGATAACTGCTAGATCAATACTGGGACTCATCAAAGGATTATGATGGCTTTTGGCATTGCAACGTACAGATAGAAAAACAATAAATACGACCCAGTGCATATAAGAATTTACTGTATACAAATGGAAACATTGATAGTCAAGAGGAAAAGATACTAAAACTATTGTTTAACTACTTAGAGAAAAATTAATACTCCCCACTATAGGAAAAAATATTATGATAGCTCAGTCCATGGAGAAATACAAAAAGCTTTTGCCCAGTCTCTCAGAGAAGAAATTCTTAACAAGAGGATTTCAGGTCTGATATCAAATGAGTCTTATTAAAATTTCCCCTGAGGATATCCTGTTCTTACTAGTAAATGTGAATACCCTCAAGGAAATACTACAGATTTTTGAACATCTGAGGAAAATAGAATAAAACCTAAATGGTTCTTTACCTCTTCTGAACATCTGAGGAAAATAGATAAAACCTAAGTGGTTCTTTACCTCCACAAAAATGGAAAAGTCTTCCCTCTGCTCCAACATAAAAGAGCAGCTGAGGGTCCCCCAAGTATGGTTTTAAGGGACTTCAGTAATCTTGGTGTTAAAGGGTAGAGGGTAGAGAATTGATATTATAAAAACGCAAAAACATGACAAATGGACTCATGACACATTACTCAGTATTACTTTAAACAATAAATTTATTTTAATCATGCAGGACATTGAAATAGCTTGTTCTGACTTATATAAGCAAAACAAATCTCTGTGCCTGTAAAAAGTAATTAGGTTATATTTTTCTACTCTACTCTTCCCTGCCCAAATCTGTTCTTATCAAAGAGAAACTCTCAAATGCAAATCTCAAAACTGCTTTATAATGCTTTTTATTGTTATTTCTTTGCTTAGCAAAAGTAACATGTTCATTTTATATTTTTTCAAAATGTGTGGACATTATATTAATTAGGATTCAGGTTTAAAATAACCGAACCAACTCCTGATGGTTCAAAGAAGAAAGAGGATAAGGAGGAGGCGGCAAAAATAAGTAGAGAGAAAAGTATGAGGTTTATTTCCTACAAGGCAATTATAAGGAAATACATTCCTATTATAAAGAAATATTGGACTTAAGTAACCTGTCTAGACTGTGTCTGGGCTTCAGAAAGGAAAAGGAGTCAAGAACAGTGTTAAGAATCCAGGAGGTGTTTTTCTCGCCACCTCTCATCTCTGGTCTCTCTGTAGCTCTGCCTTGTATATGAAAGTATACAGCTGTATCGCTGCTCCTCATCTTTCACATCTATATTAAAGTGATTGCAGAATCCTGAGAACGCACATTTGTTTGGGCCAAGTTTGATCGGGTTTTCAGTCTAGGTAACTAAACTAAAGTCAGATGAAACATGACTGCCTGGAGCCTACACCTGTGAAAAGTGAGGCTAGTATTCAGGGAAGACAAATTGAATAAAAACTCAGTGGTTTCAATCACAATATTACAGTTTGTTAGATACATTTCTTGATGTTATACTTTTTAAACAACTAGTAGCTGAAAAAATCTAACAGATATTTTGGGAACTACCTGACCTGCTCTGAGGAATGACTCAATTTCTTCCAGAGAAAATGACCTCTCTTTACAAAATTTATAAGCCTGAGTCTAGCTGATTAAACTAAATAAGATACAGTTTTTACATTTTATAATAATTGCTATAAATACATTTTCTTCAACTATACCAAAAAGAATACTAATCAAAGTGCCCACATTTAAGGACGTTGACTTTTTGTTCCTATCATGAAGAATATATTTGTAAGAATGTAGTTTTAATATATTCTTAAGAAAAATAATAGAATATTGAACCACATACTCTAGTTGATACAATACTCCAATAAAAACTTTAACAGGCACCTAGGTATCTGTCTTCATGTTTCCAAATTCTGAAATATCCTGAAACATATAACTATTCGATTGAATTTCTCCATTTTTATGTTTCAAGTTATAAATGGCAATTATATAAAAATATTATTTCCTGATGTTTCTAGATTATTATCAAATATCAAACATCTGCAGGCGATTGCTGTAAGAGAGCAGAAAGAGAAAAATATTGTGATACCCAGATCACAATACAAAGCCTGTGGCTTCATCCTTCACTGTGGTCCTGATTTAACTGCTGTAAGTCAAAGACTGAGTTTAACTACCAGGACTGAAGTCATAACAGACATGTAAGAGGGTATACTATACCACACACCTGTTTCTAACATTCTAATATTTAGAAAGCACTTCCTATATCCTCCCCCACAGAATTATTCAGGAAGAAAAGCCTTCCTTGATTTAATAATTTGAAAGAACTAAAAGAAGTACACATGAAGAATATCTACCTTAAAAGGAGGAGGAAACATGAGATAATTTGTATAAATTTTCTGTAGGTTATAAAAGTTAAAATCATTGATTATAAACAAAAGTCAAACAATATATTTCTTGAAAAAAGAGATTAGACAAAAGTAGGAGATAAAAAAATGACAATTTAAAGTCAAAAAATTACATTATAAACAAAATATATTGCAAAAATATTGTCAGGGGATGAAAGACAGTCTTGAAAAAAAAGTGAAGTCTGAAAGTAAATAACAAAAAAATTAAAAGAATTAAAAAGAATGAGATAGATATGAAATACCAACTAAGGAGATCAATGATCAAAGTCTGAAAGTAAGTAACAAAAAAATTAAAAGTATTAAAAAGAATGAGATAGATATGAAATACCAGCTAAGAAGATCAAACATATGCATGCCCAGTATTCCTGAAGAAAAAGAGCAAATGTGACAGGAAATATAGGAACACGAAGGATAGAGACTTTGAAGAGACAAGGAACTTACTTGAATTTTAAAAGACTTGGAACTTTAGACTGAAATAGCATATTAAGTCCCCCCAAAAAAATTTTGAAATAAAATGATCAACACAAAGACTTATCAAGGTGATGCTGAAAAAAGAAATTTAAAAGAATGCTACTAGCACCCAGATAGAAACATGAATTAGAACAAATAAAATCAAAATAATTTACATGATTCCAGTGGAATATTTACAAATGAAGCAAGTCTGCAGAGTTCTGAGGGAAAGAGAATGTCAATGATAGACTCAGAACTGGATAATACTGAGTTTATAGTTAAAGAAAACATGTTTTAATGGAATATCACAGTGTCTAAGTGTTTTCTATGGTATGGATGAGTTTTATCCTCACCAAAACTCATGTTGAAATTTGATTCCAATGTGACATGACTGGGAGGTGCGGCCTAGTGGGACGTGTTTGGGTCGTGGAGCAGATCCCTCATGAATAGATTAATGCCTTCTGGTGGAAGAGGGTTTTCACTCTCATGGAACTGTGTTATCGACCACAAGAGGATTTTTCCTTCGCATATTTGGTCTTTGTACATGCCTGCTTTCCTTTCAGTTTTCCGTAACAAGTTAAAGAAGCATGAGACCTCACTAAATAGGCTGCCCGATCTTGGATTTGTCAGCCTCCAGAATTGTGAGCAAAATAAAGTTCTTTTCTCTATAAATTACCCAGTCTCAGCTATTTCTAATGGCAACACAAAATGGACTAAGACAGTGTTCTATATAACACAGTTTAGGAAATTCTATTCTGGAAATGCCTCATTTTTTTTTCTATTAAAAAATATGCTTGACTAATAAGGGCTGGCTTCTCTTCAATTTGGTGAAAATTCTTACAATGACTTTGATCTGTAATATTTCTTAACTATTTATTTATTATATTAACTCTTCCTATAGACTATTTTTGTTCTTTATGCTTCTTAATGCCATTTTATTCCACAGGTGGGTATTCTAGACTTTATTATATGAGGTACTTTCATCCATTACACAAATTCTAAGCACTTCTATTTCTGTTACTGCGGCAGGCCTTGAAAATTTTGTGGTACATAAAAACAGAACACTGCTTTTTTTGAGCTTTTGGTGTCATAGAGGAGACAAGACAATAATCACGCATATGAAATTGCATACCAACAAGGCGTTCCTTGACCATTCCATTTCATATGGCAATTCCGACACTTTGCTCTTATAATTTTTACTGCTCTGTTTGCTTTTCTTCTCCATAGATAGCCCTTACCTTCCTCTCTCTGACATACCATGTGTTTTACTTGTTTGTTTATTATCTGTATCCTCTGCCAGGATGTAAGTTCTGCTGGGAAAAGAACATTTGTCTGTTTAGTTCATTGCTTTATTTCCAGACTCTAGCTCAATGTCTGGTACATAATATGTATACATGAAATATTCGTTTACTAGGAATATATCATACATAAAGTAATAAAAGATATCATACATATATCCTCTCAATACGTATGTTTTTTATTTCACTATAAGGCAACACCAGACAAGCGCTTTTGAAGTGTTTTCACGAAGCAACATGTATTTCATGATAGGTTAACATGTAACATCCCACGGTAAATTGTTTTAAAGTATAAAATGTACAAAGATGAGCAAACTGGCTACTAACAAAATATTCTTCATGACATTTAAAGATGCTTTATTGTATAATAGTAAATATGCAAAATGACGTACATTTATCACAGATGGAAAATTATAAAATTCTTATATCTCTTTTATATACTGACCTTAGAATATACTATAAGTTGCAAAAATAAAAGAGTACTTTTCAAGGCAAGAAAACACCATAACAGTTTTGCTTTTGTACCGAGAGAGGTGGGGGAAGAAAAGTATCTTTTCAGAAGCAATGACTACATTTTTTCAACTTCATTAAAAGGTGAAAATAAACAAGTTAAGAGCAGATTGTTAGTTCCTATAAATATTCTTCTGGATCTTTCTGGTTATTAAATTAAACAATATGTAAAAAGAAGTTTACTGTATTGTTCTTATTTAGGTAGTTTTGTTCTGGTTCCAAGAATAAACCTAAAGAGTAGCTGTACTGTTCTTAGACATTTTATTTTCTAGCAAGCATTTTTAGAATCCATTGACTTCACTCAGCTGACTTCTGCTGTGTTTATTTTTTTCTAAACTTTTTAAAAAAATTTTTAAGTACTTTAGTGTTAAGATTTTGAGCAAAAACTGTTCTGAATATTAATAACCAGAAGCTTCTATCAAGTACTTTTCTACAGTGGTACTACGTATGGTATTATAAGAGTAGGATTTAAACAAATAAAGGCTGTTTACAAGTAGCAGAAAGACTAACTTAGTTTATTTTCTTGTAACAAAATGCTGGTACCATTATTTGAAATCAAAATAGTCAAAATGATAGCCCAAGGTAGATGAAATTTCTAGTTATTAAAATCATTATCACTATTTTTATTATCATTTTTAGAGCTGTGACCAAGGTTAATCCACAAAAACAGTAAGTCATGGAAATTGTTTCTTCTCTTTTTTACTTTTTTATGTGAGAAGTTATTGTCTTTACTAAACTGTGTGTATGGTCCTTCATGGGACTTTTAATGTCTTCAGCTTAGAAAGGTTTCCGAAGACTTAAAGTTTCCTTCTAAGAAATGGCAATCTTAAACAGTCTACTGTGGTCTTAATCCAAAATGATTTTTACCATGTTGACAGATACAATTATAGTCTAAAACCCAGCAGGCATAGTCAGAAAATAATAAATTCATGGTGAGACTAATCAAATACTACTAGCATTCTCTTTTTTCTTCCTCATCATCAAAACTAAGAACAGGGAAATAAAAACATGAGTAACAAATGACCTTTCCAAAGTCCAAAATGAAAACGGCCTTTTGACTTCTCCAGTAATGAAATCCAAATGCAATGTGAAAAGAACAAATGGATCACTCAGCATATTGGTTTAATCCATTTTAGAAATGAAGGTCTTGCTCTCATGCAAGGTGAAAGAATTCGTCTCCAACCATTTTAATCAGAACTCTTGGTAAAACCAATCAACCACACACAAAATAATGAACATGTCAGGTATTTCCCTGCTCAGCCAATCATGTTTTATAAATAAAACACAGTTAATAACCACAATCAAGAGTGTATATTCTGGTCCTGCTGCTGGTACATTTGTGGAGTTTTACTTAAGAAGATATTCCCAACTCCAGAATGTCCTTGTACTGGTGGTCATCTCACCATCCTCTCATTAGCGAAATCATTCACTTAAACTTTACAAACTTAATCCTGAAACCTGGATATTAATAAAACCTCATAAAATCAGATTTATAGAAAATTCGTGTTGGAAAAGATATTAAGGGACATATCCTTTGTGATGGTTAATATCAAGTGTCAACTTGATTGGATTAAAGGATGCAAAGTATTGTTTCTGGGTGTGTCTGTGAGGGCGTTGCCAGAGAAGATTAGCATTTAACATTTAAGTCAGTAGACTAGGAAAGAAAGACCCACTCTCATGTGAGTGGGCACCATCCAACTGACTGCCAAGGCAGCTAGAAAAAACATGTGGAAGAACGTGGAATAAGCCGGTTTTCTGAGTCTTCCGGCTTTTATCTTTCTCCCATGCTGGATACTTCTTGCCCTTGAACATCAGACTCCAGGTTCTTTGGCCTTTGGACTCTTGGACTTAACCCAGTGGTTTGCCAGGGGCTCTTGGGCCTGTGGCCACAGACTGAAGGCTGCACTGTCAATTTCCCTACTTTTGAGGCTTTGGGACTCAGACTGAGCCACTACCGGTCTCTTGTACCTGAGCCTGCAGACAGCCTATCATGGGACTTCACCTTGTGATCATGTGAGTCAATTCTCCTTAATAAACTCCCTTTCATACATGCATATATCCTATTAGTTCTGTCCCTCTAGAGAACCCTAATACATCATCCAGTGATTTTTAAGTTGCGAACTATTGACATGTGGGCAGGCTTCTCTAAATCCATGTTGATTCAATAAAGGCATTTTAGTTTATCTGTTTTACCTGTTGGGATCACATACAGTATAAGATTTCCTTTGAGAAGAAGGTATACCCTAAACCAAGGTATGAAATCCATTCATGTAGTTCAACCATTTTATATTATATACTGGGAAACTGAGACCCCAATCTGTGTAGTAACTGTGACTTCCAAGAGGCACACAGCTAATTAGCAGTTAGTTGGCATAACTCTGTTATACCCTTTCTATTGCAAAAGACACAAACTCAAGTCAAACGGGCTTAAAGGAAGGAAATTTAGTTGACATGTAAATGAAAATTTTAAGAGTAGTTTCAAATAAAGCTGGATCCAGATGTCAAAACATGACATCCAGGTGTCCTTCCTCTCTGTTTTTTGGTACCACTCTCCACCAGGTTGGCTTTATTCCCAGACAGGTTCTGTCCACAGAGTTGCCCTGAAGTGGTGACTTGAGATCTATACCCATCTGCCTCAAGTCTGGTGGAAAGAGAGTATCTTTTTCACAGGCGTTTCATCACATTGGAGCCAATATTGAGCCTCACTGGCTTGAATTACAACACTAAAGCAATCACTGTGTCCAGGGAGATGGACTATGTGGATTAACTAGGCTTAGCTCATGTGCCTACGCCTTGAGCAGAAGGTAGCATGAGCCTACCCAATGGATGGACTGCGGAGGAAGAGTCGTTCTCCTAATAAAAACTGAAGCTGCATTCCACTCCAGAAGAAGTGGCAATGGATGTTTGAAGAACAATAGCACAAAGTGTTCACTGTCCTTTTTCACCTGACTCCCATCCAGAACTTCTCCACTAAGCCACTCTCCATTCTTAAAGTAGAATTGCAGTGGCACTCTCTGATGAAAAGCAAAAATGGCAGCACGCAAATGCAAGAAACAAATGTCTCCTCTCTTCTTTTTCTATTCATTTCTCGTAAGAAAAAAATCTTCATCCCAGATATCCTCAGGATGCTAGATACCACCTGTTATAAGAAAAGCACCTAATGAATTAACTTACTTTCTCCAGTGAGCTCTAACTTCTTCCTGGAGTCAGCCACAACTTGTTCCCTGGCACTCAGTTGACAAGTCTATTATATCACTTGCAATCTGACTCAACAGTTTTTTCTGTTCTGAGTATACCTGTGCTCAAGAGCACCTCAAAAGCAGACATTCTTTTATTTCTCTCCATGACCTTAACACTTACCACAGTGTTTGGCACATTCCAAATGCTGAATAGGTGTGGCTTATTGTTACAGAAATGATTTACAACAGCCTCCCCAAAAGGAGTGCCCAGAACACAATCCTGTCAAATGTTCCAAGAAATGTTTCACAATCAGATACAGTTTGGAAACACTGTATGCTACAAAACCTCTTAGAAGTTCATGCTTGGTGTTAGAGAAATGAAAATCAAACCGTGATGAGATACTATCTCATACCAGTCAGAATGGTATTATTAAAAAGTCAGCAAATAACGGATGCTGATGAAGTTGCAGATAAAAGGGAATACTTATACACTGTTGGTGGGAAACTAAATTAGTTGAACTACTGTGGAAAGCAGTATGGTGAGTCCTCAAAGAGCTAAAAGCAGGACTACCATTTGACCCAGAAATCCCATTACTGAGTATATACCCAGGGGAATATAAAGCATTCTACCATAAAGAACATGCATGTGAATGTTTATTGCAGTACTATTCACAATATCAAAGACATGAATCGGCCTAAATTCCCATCAGTGACAGACTGGATGAAGATAATGTGATACACACACACACACACACACACACACACACACACACACACACACACACATATATACATCATGGAATATTATGCAGCCATAAAAAAGAATGACATCATGTCTTTTGTAGCAACATGGATGGAGTAAAGGCTATTATCCTCAGCAAACCAACACAGGAACAGAAAAGCAAATACTGCATGTTCTCACTTATAAGTTGAAACTAAATAATGAGAACTTAAGAACACAAAGAAGGTAAAAACAGATACTGGGGTCTACTTGAGGGTGGAGGGTGAAAGGAGGGAGAGTACCAGAAAAGATAACTGTTAAGAACTGGGCTTAATTCCTGGGTGATGAAATAAACTGTACAACAAACCCCCATGACATGAGTTTACCTACGTAACAAACCTTCACATGTACCCCTGAACCTAAAATAAAACAAACAAAAAAAAAAAACTTAGAAAAAAGAAAAGAAAAAGTAATTCATCATTGGTGTATCAGCATACCAGATGCTGTGATGTGTCTTGGGTTAAAAAATGTGTTTGATTTTGTTTAGATTTGTTTGCAATATTCATAATTTATATGAACTTAAATACTAATATCCAATGAGATCAATATACCATGCAAGAGACTTGAGGAAACACTGCTTTTTTCCCATTTTTCTTAGGAGAAGGGGAAACATTTTTGTGGCAATGAGTTACAAACAATAATATTTAACTGAATAAGACAGCCCTCTCACTCACTCACTCATTCAGCCAAGCCTCTACTTTGGTGGGTGTCTACTCTGTGAGAGGAAGGACTTCTGCCTTCTAAGAGTCTATGATCTCTTAAATGGAAACAGGCAGGTACATTCTGAAAAAATGGAATAAAATAATAAAATGTACTTCATCAAAACTGAGTCAAAGCTATAATAAAGGTACAAATTGAACAGAATTCAAATAATACTAAATCATCCTATACTTACTAGAATTTGAGAAATTTCTTAGCAAAACAAACTAGGTTGATGGCTTACATAATGAGTCTGGGTATCAAAAGTCATGTGATTAGAAGACTCAGGAATGTCAAGTCTGAGCAGGAATAGAAAACAATTTGCCCTTTTGAATAATATGCTTGCTTGAAATTTACATTATCTTCCCTTGTGATGCCCATAATGTTTCCAGATGTCATATGGTCTCTGGGCTTCTACTCTAGAGTTTTGAGGCTTTAGTGAACTGTGCAAAATGACCATCATCCAGGGAAGAAACAACTAAAAGAAACACAAAGGATAGCGTAAAGTTCCAGGAGTAATATGTGTGATATTGCTGATTGCATATGAGAAAAATAAGAATCTGTGTTACCTTTCTTACCTTCTTTCCTTCCTTTCTTTCTCCTTTTCTCTTTCTCTCTTTTTATTCCCTCCCTCCTTCCCTCTTTCCTTCCTCTTTTTTTTCTTTCTTTGAATATCAATTGGCAGATGTTCATCAATATTTCTGAGTCAGAAACAAAGTATAAATTGGTTCACAATATTCCAATATCACATAAAAGATTTTGCCAGCTGGGCACAGTGGCTCATGCCTGTAATCCCAGCACTTTGGGAGACTGAGGTGGGAGGATCGTTTGAGGCCAGGAGTTCAAGACCAGCCTGGGCAACATAACAATACCCCATTTCTATTTAAAAAAAGGCGGCAGGGGGGAGGTTCACCAAACAAAGCACACACACATACACGTGTGTGTATGTGTAGTTAAATTGATAATAGGTGATTTTCTGATTCTTCAGTCAAAATATTTTAACTTTTTAAAATGCATTTAGCATTTTCATTCAAAAACCTTTTCTGAATGCTTGCTCTGAACCAGAGGGACCATGCCAAGCACTGCAGCTATAAACAGAATGAGAGACACAGTGTTGGCCACAGTCCCAGCCCACAGCCACAGTCAGCTGGGAGAGACCCATGATCATAATATATAACTTGGTAATGTCTATAAATATAAATAACTGCAAATATGGGGTGAGTCAGAAAAATCTCAAAAAAACAAGTGGCATTAAAGCTAAATGTTGAAGTATAAGGAATAGTTTTTAAAAATCT
Organism: Cacajao melanocephalus; assembly: GCA_963573385.1. Lineage (NCBI taxonomy): Eukaryota > Metazoa > Chordata > Mammalia > Primates > Pitheciidae > Cacajao > Cacajao melanocephalus. Next base: position 40,230 of record CAUYLG010061837.1, read on the forward strand.
AAAATTTATAAACATTTCACTGTTGACAATAATTATGATTTTTAAAAAATTTTCTGTAGCGCCACTCTAACATGAATCTCTGCTTTACTTTTCACTCCCTTGGGACTTGTTTAATTTCCTTGCATTCCCAAGTCACCACAGGAACTGTTTTCTGTCGGCACACTGGCATGCTTCTCTATCTTGGGCATTTGCTTTCTTTCATTCTATTTTGACTTCACTTTTCTTGAATAACATGTGGCTGCAATAAACAAATGCAGCTCCTTAAGTGTTTCTGACAGGTTTGGCATGATTAAGTCAACTTATGGAAATGTCTTGAGACAAGCTGAATGCTTTTCTTTAAGAAAGTTACAGGCCTTCTTTCTTTCTTTTTTTTAAAGTTACAGGCTTTTTAAGTTGAGCAAGAGAATGTGAAAGGAGCACTAATATAAGATTGGGTTCTGTTGACTCTAAGGGAAAATGGACACCAAGAAAATGACAATAATTCTTTAAAACCTACCAAGTCATTACATTGAATATCTGATACATATGAGTCAATGAAGCTTTAAGACATTTTAATTGCCTAAGTACTACATTTTTCACACATAATTTAAAAAATAGAGGTAAACAAAAAGAATGAGAAAAACTTAAAAATCACTATAGTCTTAATGCCAAAATAACTACAATTATATTTTGGATATTTTTTTCAGATTCTTTTCTACACATTTACTTATTTGCATAAATATGTATTTTGACAAAAACATGGGTTCCTACTGTGAAACCTCTTTTGTGACCTACTTTTTCCATTTAGAAATGGGCCATGAACATCTTTTTATAAATATACATATTTCCACACCATCATTTTTAATACTTGTGTTAATTATGTAAACAATACACTATTGTTATTAATTTGGGATTTTACAAATAGGAGTCCCACTTCAATGAACATTAGTATGGCAACATCTTTGCATATAATTTTAATTACTTAACAAAAATTCCCCGTAGAATTGCTCAGTCAAGGTACATACGCTTTTGTAAAAAGTTTTTGAGACAAAATGCCTAATTCTTCATTAGAAAAGTCCTGTCAGTGTAAACACCCTTCAGTAAGATATAATAGTGTTCATTTCTCCTCATTTTTGCCAACAACAAATATGGTTTTGTCTGTATTTTGCCAATATGACAATGATATTCATTGTTTTAAGTTCATTTCTTTGATTACTAGTAAAGGTGAATAAGTTTGTCTTTTATTTATTAGTTATAGTTTTTCTTCTGAGGGTTAACTATGTCCTTTGGAAATGTCCCATGAAAAGTTATGGACTTTTAAAGGAGATATATACTTTGAAAATTTCAGCAATGAAATGCTGCACTAAAGAGTTTTATTTTGTCATTGCTTCCTGAGCTGCTACTGGGGCATAAGAAAAGGGGAATTTCTCCCTCTTGTATTTCTTTGATATTCACTGATACTCATGATCTTGAAATTGTTAAACTACAGGCCAGTTATCTGGTAAAATGTCCTCAATTAGGGTTTGTCGGCCTTTTCTTCATTGTTAGACTCAGGTTACGCATCTTTGCCAGGAGTATCACAGACGCCCCTTACATTTTGAGATTTTTCTGACTCACCCCAGGTTTGCAGTTATTCATATTTATGGACATTACCAAGTTACTGTATTATGATGGTGGGTCTCTACCACCTGACTGTGAGCTATGGACTGGGACTATGGCCAACACTGTATCTCTCATGTGTTCTCCCTGTGTATCATATTAGGCCCTATGTGGTTTTGATGTCACATTAGTGAGGATGGGAACTAGATGAAAGCAGCATCTCAGGTTTCCCCACCATAAAGTTATTCCTTTGTAATTAGCAAGTGTTTGGTGGGGAAGGATTTTGAGATTGTGTTAATATTATGTACCTCATCAAAATGAATTATTTTGCTTCATTTATTTGTGACCATATGAACTCATGGATCCCAGTTTTATTCAGGCTATATGATTTATTACTATCTTTATTTAATTCTCAAATTGTTCTGTATTAACCAAAGGGAACCCCTTAAACATGGCTATGATGTCCCAGCACATTTTGAGCATTTCTTTATTTTCTTTGACAATAAGATGTTCCAAGTTAAGCTTGTACTTTTCTTGCCCCAGTCTGGAATTAGCTGTTCTTCAAAGAGCCTTGATTCTTTCTGGCAGAGAATGGTCTTTAGAGGACAAAATCTGAGGAGCTAGACTTGTTCATTGCTCTTGTGGTGTTGCTACTAGACTCTCTCATTGGACAGAAATGGGGAATATTGGTAGAATACATACACACACACACACACACACAAATATACGCACATAAAAACATTTACATCTAAATGTCTATTTCTATGTATGTACATTGAAATGCAAATTCACAATGATACTGTAATTCTAATCCAACACCAGAATGTATTCTAGTTTTCTCCCTTTCCATATTTATAACTCTGTTTTCCAACATTAAGAAATTTGCTTTTATTATCCTTATATATTTACTGGTTTCACCCACCCTTTATGTAACTCAGCTCCCATAGTTGCCACCAACTCTTTCTTGTGTGAATGCCCTCATCACTCTACTCAGCGTATTACTTGGCTCAGGGTTCCAATACCTCACACTAGGGTGCCCATTTCCACAAATGCCCTTCTCTATCTGCTGAGACTCTGATACCCTACTCCAGGCTTCCCCACTCTAGGAACATTCTTTGTACCTTTCTCTTGTTTCAGTACTGCATAGCAACCTTCCTTCTTATGGGTGACCTCACTGTCCTCCTTAGACTTTGACCCCTAAACAGGGGTTCCTTTCTCACCCAACTAAGGTACTGACACCTTGAGCTAGGCAACCATCTACAGGGAAGTCCTCTTCCCCCAGCCTCGACAGTATATCCTGGGCCAGGCAGCCCTTCACCAGAGTGCCCTGCTCACTTCAGTCAACCTGTAACACCCTGACACCTTATGTGAGTTCTGGCATCCTCACTGGGCTGCCTTCCTACACAGACATCTCTCTTCCCTCTGCACATTTTTCAGCATTCTACACTGGGCAACCACCTGCCAACATGGACACCCTCCTTACCCTGCTCAGGGGCCCTATACCCCTACCAGGTGTGGAGACCCACCCTGCTGTGCCTCTCCTAATTCCTTCTGGAATTTCTCAAGAAGAAAAAAAAAATAGAAGAGAAAAAGGAAGAGGAAGAGGAATAATGGCATTTTAAAGAAAGTGAATTCATAGAATTCTTACCCTGATGTTTTATCACTTATAAATGGGCCTTTCCTTACACAGTAGAAATGTTCTTAATGTCATTAATCAAAAAGAAAGTTGTGGGTTTTATTTTTTAAAAAATGAGGTAGTTGAAGACTGAGAATGTTCAAATCTTATATTCACTGGTGGGGAAAAAGGGACTCTGAAGGATTCATCTATGCTGGGCAAGTAGATTACATCAGAAGCAAATATTTTATTCCTAGTGACAATTTAGCAAATTTTTCTAATTCTAAGAGGTGTCTACATTATGTAATTATTCACATCTTAGGCTTTTTCTGGGTCACTGCTCTCTTTTGAGAACCCAATGAAAACTATAGCTCTTTTCAGAAAAATGTACATACTGATTTAGACACACACATACACACACAACTTGCATTCGAACTCTTTTATAGAGAATATTTGACCTCCTAGTTAAAAACAGAAATAGGTATTTCAATAATGTCAATATTTGCCTACATAAATATAACACAGGCACTCAATCTTTGCAACCAAACTAAGCTAGGCTTGAGAACAAGCTCTGCCACTTACTTGATTCATAACTTTGACCTTAACTTCTCTGAGCCTTATTTATAAAATGGATATAATAATTACCTCCTGCCTGTTGTGAAAACTTGAGTTTATGTAGCATTTATGGTTGCTTAGTATGAGTCCATTTTTATTATGTTACTATTTGAAACCCTCTGAACACTTCAAAGGATGCTTCAGCTTTTCACTGCATGCTTAGTGCCATCCTGAATGGACTTTTGAGAGGCCAAGTTTATTCAGTTCCTATCCTGTTGGTCCTGTTTTCAGAAGGTATTTCCATATTGAGAATTTTTAAGCTGTGAAAGAACCGATAGTGTGAAATATGTGTTGATGCTTTCATTAAAATCCAAGATTCCAACCTACAGGCCTTCGGAGGTCCTCTGTGAGAGTGAGGCTGAGGGAAGTGACAGGAAATGGCAAAGCCTGTAGAAATTCTCCTAAAAGTAGCAGTTCTTTCATGGCTCTAGATCAATGCTCCAGTGAAGGAATGTGAGCCTGGGTTACCAGATTATAGGAGTCTTTCAGAGAATTCAAAAATTTGTGTTTCTTTAATATATCTTCCCATTTTAGCACATTGTGTGGTCCACTAATTTACAATGTCTGCTGTAAGTGGAGACATTCCTAAATGTATGTCAACAGTGGTCTACAGTTTGGGATAAAAAAAAAAAAGGACAAGCATAACTACATAAAAATATTTGTTAACATCAGTGAAGATTTTTCTATGATCATAAGTCTACTTAAGATACTAAACAGAGAAAGCAGAACCTTAGTAACCTCCTCAGCAAGTATCCAGGAGGTCTATAAAATCTAAAGAGAAAGATAATAGTCATTCTATTTTTATAGCTTGAAGATGGCACTGATGGCATTATGTATGTATATTTACCTATGTTTTCAAGCTTTAGGGACAATATTGTAATATTAAAAATAATTCAAAAGTTACATAATCATGAAGTACCTTCAATAAATAGCCATAATTTAAACTTCAAGTATATTTATAAATACTAGAAGCCAACAGTGGCATATGTTCTATATAGATTGCTTTTATGTTTATTCAATTGTGACTAATCTAAGTAAATTATGACTTATCAGAAGGAAACTTTTATTTAAACATCCTCATTTCTGAAAGCAATTCAAGATATAGTTTTTTTTTTTTAATTGAACAAGATTAATGCAAAACAACACAAAATTTTCCTAGGAAAAAATTGCTAACTTTGCAGCTGGGCACAATGGCTCATGTCTAAAATCCCAACACTTTGGGAGGCCAAGGTGGGAGGATGGCTTGAGCCCAGAAGTTTGAGACCAGCCTGGGAAACATAGTGTTATCCCATCTCTACAAAAAAAAAAACAAAAAATAAAAAACAAAAAAATGCTAACTTTGAATTTTACTATAAATTAATAAAATGAATTTCCCTCAGGTAACATATTCCTTTCTTCCAAAGATGTGTTTTGAACATGTTTTTGCATGTTTTCCTTGTCTGGTCCTATAAAACTTAAAACTAGAATCCCAACAAATATTCAATTCAAAAATATAGGCTTTAAACACTACCAAGATACCAACGAAATACAACTACAAGCAAAATTAAGATAATCTTTAACAGAAAACTAAAATTTTAAAAGTCATAAATCTTAGTTAACTCAAGTAAAGAAACAATATTTTCTGACAGTTCTACTGGAACTGATTATGACATCTTCCCATGTTTTTACCCATTCCACTGTTTAGCTACCATAGCTTACCATAGTTACCATAGTAACAGTATATATTTAGAAAAATTATAGTCAATATAAACCTCATATACAATGTGAGTTTTTTTTTTTAATACTGCTCTTCAGAATCTTTAAAATGTCAAAATTTAGGGCTTTCAGAACTGAATTATCAGAAACAGCTCTTTTCCTCAAGGTGCCTTGAAAAAATATTATCTAAGGAAGTCACTAAACTGACCATTTAGCTAAGTAGATAGCAAATAACTTCCTAGGAAAAGAAACTACATCAATAAAACAGATAGAAAAATTAGTGCATTTCATTAAACAGAACTTCAGCAAGCAGGGCACTGGTTTTCAGATATGGGGATCATTATCAGAAATGAGAATCATTAAAGCCTAAGACACAAAGTTTTAGTACTTTTAAAAAGCACTTATTTGTTTCTTTTCCTGCAAACATGTCCTGGGTCCCAAGGAGCAGGGACACAGAAGCCTGGATGTATTTGGAATAGTTATAGCAGAGGAGACCTTACAAACATTCCTGGGTGAAAGGCTTAAAGGCCTTAAAGAAATTCCTCACTAAATTCTAACATGGTATGGCCACATTCGTATAGGACATGCATAGCATATCCAGGCTAAGAGGGCCTGAGACAGCTCCCAAGAACCCCCTGATGTCCCAAGTAATATGGTGACATATTCAATTTTTTTTATTAATTGTAAGATGACACCAGAAATGCCAAAGAGAAAGAAAGAATGAAAGAAAGAGTAAGAGAGTTAGAGAAAGAGAGAGATGACCTGAAAGAATGCTGGAACAAGGAAGGAAATAGAGAAAGTAAAATGACCACCAGAGAGAAGAAAATGTATTATCCTAGAACATCTTCTGGGGAAAAAAAAATACTGATTAACTAAAGCTGGCAAGAAAAAGGATTCAGCAGCCAATACCAACAAGAATGAAAAGTCAGAATGATACGGGCCTCCCAAGATGAACTGATACTTCATAACCTCCCCCTAAAACATGGGACAGTCATAGAGATTTAAAAAAAAAGGAGGAAAACTCTGGATGACTTCAAGAACATCTGAATTATCTATGACAATGTTTCTATGATAAACTATAAAATAAACAAGCAATCACTCAATTGATAAAAGTTATGTTTGCCCTTGGTGGAATCAGAATTTCAGGTATGGTTAAGTTCAATTACTTTTAAAATAAAGAAAAATTATGTTTACTGTATTCCTAAGTTTTGTGGATTAAAAATGTATATTGACACTATTTGTATTATCAATACACCTTTAGGTTTTCTTTTAGATGTCTTTCCATTAAAATATTATAGATGCTTTGGCTTTGAGTGCAGGTAGTTCACAAAAATCCAACTCATATTGTCAAGTATTTTTTCACTTGCCCTAATAACAGCAATAATAACAATGAATAACAATAACAATTACATAGCAGTTTCTAAATGTCAGAAATGGCTGTAAGTGCTTTAAACATACAAATTCATTTAAGCTTCACAAACATCTCATGAAGTAGATTTCTTTGTAATACCATTATACTACATAAAGAGACCGCGGCACAAAAAGTAAATCACATGCCAGGAAGTGGCAGAATCAGACCACAATCCAAGGAAGCTCCATAATCTGTGCTCCAACTTCCTATGTCTCTTTCATGAATCTTTGAAAACTTTGCTTCTAAGACCTTACACACTGTCTGGCACATAAGCATTTAAGAGATACTGATGAAATTAATAGATGACTTTAGGGTATCATTCTAAAATTACTTATGTGCCATCACTAATTTAAAAGCTTGTCCTAAAAATCATATTGAACCAAAAATGAGCCCACATAACCAAAGCAAGACTAAGCAAAAAGAACAAATCTGGAGGCATCATATTACCTAACTTCAAACTATACTATAAGGCTGCAGTCACCAAAACAGCATGGTACTGGTATAAAAATAGGCACATAGACCAATGGAACAGAATAGAGAACCCAGGAATAAAGCCAAATACTTATAGCCAACTGATCTTTGACAAAGAAAATAGAAACATAAAGTGGAAAAAGGTCACCATATTCAACAAATGGTGTTGGAATAATTTACAAGCCACATGTAGAACAATGAAACTGGATCCTCATCTCTCACGCTATACAAAAATCAATTCAACATGGATCAAAGACTTAAATCTAACACCTGAAACCATGAAAACTCTAGACGATAACATCAGAAAAACCCTTCTAGACATTGGTTTAGGCAGAGACTTCACGATCAAGAACTCAAAAGCAAACACAACAAAAACAAAAATAAATAGATGGCAGTTAATTAAACTAAAAATCTTCTGCACAGCAAAAGACATAATCAGAAGAGTAAACAGACAACCCACAGGGTGGGAGAAAATCTTCACAAATTATGCATTCAACAGAAAACTAATATCCAGCACCTATAAGAAACTCAAACAAATCAGCAAGAAAAAAAATATCCCATCAAAAAGTGGGCTAAGGACATGAATAGACAATTCTCAAAAGAAGATATACAAATTGCCAACAAGCATATACTAAAATGTTCGACATCACTAATTATCAGGGAAATGAGGATCAAAACCACATTGCAATACCACCTTACTCCTGCAAGAAAGGCGTAATCAAAAAATAATAGATGTTGGCATGTATGTGGTAAAATGAGAACACTTTTATACTGGTGGTGGGAATGAAAACTAGTAAAACCACTATGGAAAACAGTGTGGAGATTCCTTAAAGCAGTAAAAGTATACCTACCACTTGATCCAGTAATCCCACTAGTAGGTATCTACCAAGAGGAGAAGAAGTCACATGACAAAGATACTTGCACATGCACATTTATAACAGCACAACTCACAATTGCAAAAATATGGAACCATCCCAAATGTCCATCAATCAACAAGTGCATAAAGAAAATATATATAAATGTACCAAGGAATATTGCTCAGCCATAGAAAGGAACAACATAATGGCATTCACAGCAACCTAGATGGAATTGGAGACCATTATTCTAAGCGAAGTACTCATGAATGGTAAACGAAATATCATATGTTCTCATTCGTAAGTGGAAGCTAAGCTATGAAAACGCAAAGACTTAAGAATTATACAATAGACTTCGGAGTTTTGAGGGAAGGGGTGGGAGGGGTGAGGAACAAAAGACTACACTTTTGGTATAGTGTACACTGCTTGGGTGGTGGGTACACCAAAATCTCAGAAATCAGCACTAAAGAACCTATCCATGTAACCAAACACCACCTGTTCCCCAAAAACCTACTGAAATAAAAATTAAAAAAATAAAATAACATATTTCTTCTAGGAGGAAAAAAAATATGTAAAATCTTATCCTATTGCTAGACAGTTAAATGATATTAAAAATAACAATGTGAAAAACAACCAGATTTAAAAAATGGGCCAAAGACTTAAAAGTTATCTCTCCATAGACAGTATAGAGACAGTAAATAAGCATCTGAAAAGAAGCTCCACATCATATGTCCTTCAGGAAGTGTAAACTAAAACAGCAATGAGATAGCACTACATACCTATTAGAATGGCCAAAATCCAAAACACTGACAATACTAAATGCTGAAGAGGATGTGGAGCAACAGAAACTACCACTCATTACTGGGGTAAATACAAATAGTACATCCACTTTGGAGGACAGTTTGGCATATTCTTCCCATAATTTCTAACAGTCTCACTCTGCTCCAAAGGAGTTGAAAACTTATATCCACACAAAAACCTACACAAGAATGTCTACAGTAGCTTGATTCATAATTTTGAAAATTTGGAAGCAGCTATAATGTCCTTCAGTAGGTAAGTTAACTGTGTTACATATAGTCAATGGAATATTATTCAGTGCTGAAAAGGGGAGTTATCAAGTCATGAAAAGATATGAAGAAACTTAAATGCACGCCACTAAATGAAAGAAGCCAATCTGAAAAGGCTACATGCTATATGAATCAAACGATGTAACATTCTGGAAAAGCCAAAACGATCAAGACAATAAAAAGATCAGTGTTTCCAGGGGTTGCAGTAGGAGAGTCAGGCATTGGAGGATTGAATAGGCAGAGCACAGAGGACTTTTAGGGCAGTAAAATACTCTATGTAATACTATCATGTTCATATACATGTTTCCAAACCCATAGAATGTACAACACCAGCAGTAAACCCTAATGTAAACTATGGACTTTAGATGATTATGATGCGTCAATGTAGCCTCCTCAATTGTAACAAATATACCTTTCTGGTGAGGATGTTAATAATGGGGCAGGCAATGCATGAGGAACACTCTGTACCTTCCTCTCAATTGTGCTGTCAAGCTAAAACTGCTCTAAAAAGTAAAGTCTTTATTAAATACATAAATAAATACCATGATGGCCATTTTTATATACTAGATTTTTTTCCTTAATTTTGACATACAACTTAAACTAGGTGCCTAAAAGAGAATTATTAGACTGAGGCCGGTGGATCATGAAGTCAGGAGTTCGAGAGCAGCTTGGCCAACATGGTGAAACCCTGTCTCAAAAAAAGAATATGAATGCCCATGTCTCTTTATAACTATCACCAATAATTGCTTTCCAGACAATAATAAACCATTAGTATTAACAATTAATAATGTATAATTAATATTTAATCACCAATTTTCCAAGCAACAACTGTTTATCACAGATTATTTTAATATTCTTATATAATAATGTTATTACATAACAATTACATAGTTAATTATATTATTATATAATAAAGGCAACAATAATAATGGTACTAATTATTACCATTATTACAAACTCTCTGGAGTTTATAACTATTACCATTATATTATATTATAAACTCTCAGGAGTTTCCAACTCCTGAGAGCCCACTCAAGTGAGTGGGCTCCAGCATGCTTATTAAGAGGCAAAATGCGTTTAACTGGCATATGACCTCCTAGGGACTTTTGACTGGTAAAGGAAAGAACGCCTGAAGTGAGCATATGTACAAATCCAGTACACACACTGTGCATGCTCCCCTCCCAAGTGCCAGCAGGCCCCTGAACTTGTAGACAGCCCACGGCCAGGAGAAGAATCAGCGAGAAGGGATGCAAGACCCCAGAAGCAAGATGTCTCTTGGCCCTCTTCGCTTGCACTTCCTTTCACTCCTGTTCTAAAGCTTTTTAGTAAACTTTCACTTCTGCTCTGAAACTTGCCTGGGTCTCTCCTTCTGCCTTTTGCCCTGAGTCAAATTCTTTCTTCTAAGAAGGCAAGAATTGAGGTTGTTGCAAGACCCCTATGCATTCACTGCTGGTAACAGTTTGAATCTGCATTTCTTTGATTACTAATGAAGTTAAATAAGGTTTTTTGCAATGTTTATTGGCCTTTTGTATTTCTTTTGTCTTTGATTCACTGCCTTTTTAAGTATAAACTAACTCTAAATTAACTATTTTTTTTTTCTTATTTTGCAAAATGTTTCTGTTTGCCTAGAAAATATATTGCTATTTTCTTTTGTAATAAGCTACTTAACAAGAAGTCCCCCATCCAGAACAAGTAGCAGGATAAGGGCACCAAGGGGCAATTCTAAGAAAATCAAATCTTCTACACAAGGAGCATATAGTTCTAAGTTCCACTTCCCTCCCTTAGACGAACCAACAAATAAATAAATACAGGCTTAAGTTGAATATGTATAATTGAAGCAAGTTAAAAGACATAAAGCACAAATTGAGCAAATAGCTTCAGGGGACATATATTTATTCATGACCATTAGTGTTCCAAACCATAAATCTATTTAATTAGATTAAATTACAATACTGCTCAAGACAACACAGAGGTGATAAAAATCTGAGAGTGATATTTTATATATTGCTAGAGGGATTGTCTGTTTATGCAAATAACTGACATGCCTTTGCTCAAAAGTACTAATTGAATGAATTGTTAAAACTATATGGCTAATGAGGGAAGTGAGACAGGAAGAGGCCGAATTCTTCAAATTTCAAAGCTCTTCTGCCTTCTTTTCTACTGGGACACATGACTCACCAAGCAAAGTAGAATGAAATAGCCTAAGCATTCAGGGAATGGGAAGCACTCCAGATCTTCATTTTTCTCAAACATTTAGCAAAGTTAACTACTGCCTTCCTACTTGATATTCCTATATTTATCTGGCTGTTGCATGATAATGTGTCTATTTACAGGTCTTTTTCACCTACAAAGCTATGAGCTCATTGAAGTCAAGAAACATGTCTGGCTCATCATCTTATTCCTAGTATCTATAATAGTCTTTGCCATATGAGAGGTATTCAGTAAAACGGTTGTATGTGGGAATAAACGGTCACTAGGAAACACTTACAATGCCAATAATAACAGCTTTCATTATTTCTAACTTTGAAAGACATTTTAAATCATATATTCTAAAATAAAAATCTAGCCTTGATCATTTCAGGCTATGTCCCTTGCACTGGTGATAGCTCCGTAAAATTTCTATACTCTGTCATAGCCAATTGATCATGATGAATCAAAAAGGAGAGCTTTGGGGATCAAGATGCTAACAGTAAATAAAATATCAGATCCAGATACACAAAGTGGTCATAAGACTCTCAAATCTCCAGCCACCACTTTACATTTCTATTGTGAGGGATAAACAAGGGACCTTGTGACATTTGAAAATATTGATTAGTTTGTCTCTCTGCAAACTGATTCTCTAAATGATCACCCTGAGTAGAATATAAACTAATGCCTTCAAACGTTTGGGCAATTCCAGCCTGCAACACACTGTGTACACACCTACCTGTTTCCTGCAAAGATGTACTCTCTCCATCAGATCTTCCATACATGTAAAATGGTTGTTCATCCTTGTATTCATTCACACGGCAATAATAACTGAGCACTTTGTCATCCTAAAGACGACAGGATGGCTAAATAGTAGAAACGAAAGCTTTGTTTGTGATGTCATTTTACAAGCCATAAAGAGAAAGTCTCCAGCATAAATTGAAGGTGTTTTCCAAAGAATGAAAGAACGGATTGGGTTTTATGCCTCACAGGGCTCACATCATGCATATCCAGTAGGTTTAGGGAAAAGCTGTACAGATGTACAAGAGGAGCTGAGTGCATGATGACTGCATATACAAGTATGTAACATATATCCCATGTTCACTTTAGAGCAGGGTTTTAGCATTAAAACGAGGGGGAATTTGGCTCTTAGTGTCAAAAGGTGAACTGTAGGACACAAAGACAATTTGTGTGCATCCTCTGTAAGCTGGCTGAAACTGGCCTAAGGTATGCAATAGCTTTTGAGAAAAGAATGTAAGGCCAGTCCTCTGTCCAATCAGAGTTGGAGCTGATAGCTCCTGTTGTTAGGGAGTTTAGCCATAAGAATTTAGGAATTTACTATACCAGCCAGGCCCTGAAACTTCAACCCATAACTTTGTTTCTTTAACATTCGGGTTTGTCTTAGTTGATAAGTACACATATATTTTGGTTTCTCAGATCACAATCTATTATTCCAACACTGTAGTAACCTCTGAATACCATAATTTCTAAACTTGCCAAGTGACACTGCACATCCTAGAGACAAAGAAAATAAGCTAGTATTTTCCAACCTTGTGCATATTGTAGTACACAGAGAAAGTGCAGATATTGCCCAGAAGCAGATACACCTGCTCCTACTGGCCACCCCAGCCTTGCTCACCTGATCCTAGGTTAAAGGAATGAAGCATACCTATGTTAACTCTGTATAAGATAGATGCCAAGTCAAGTCACCAGACACAACTTGAGGTTGAATCTAATGTTTATCTCCAGGTCCCATTTGCCTAGTTTCCACGAAGCTTTAGTCAAATTCAGCAATACCTCAAGAACGAAACTCCTGATTTTTCTCCCTGTCCCTTCTTCATCCTAAAGTTGATGCTGAAGAGACTTAAACTTCAGGAGGTTAAATGCTGCTGGGTCACCAGTGGTATATACGAGCAAATAAACATTTAAAATAAGAGGCTTAATTCTTCCTCTTAAAAGGTAAGAAATGGCCAGGTGCAATCGCTCATACCTGTAATCCCAGCACTTTGAGAGGCTGAAGTGAGTGGATCATGAAGTCAGGAGTTCAAGACCAGCCTGCTCAACATAGCAAAACCCCCATCTCTACTAAAAATACAAAAGATTAGCAAGGCGTAGGGGTGGGTGCCTGTCATCCCAGCTACTTGGGAGGCTGAGGCAGAAAAATTGCTTGAACCCAGGAGGCAGAAGTTGCAGTGAGCTGAGATTATGCCATTGCACTCCAGCCCAGGCAAGGGTGCCAGACTGTTTCAAAAAAAAAAAAAAAAAAAAAAAAAGAAGGTAAGAGACATCCCCCATCCTTTTCTTTGAGCATTTTCCTTGGTAACCTTGTAATTGTAAATGTATGTAAATCTTTTTATAAATCTCTCTTGCCAGTTTTGCAACCCAGAAATGTCTTTTTCAAGGACCTGGGAGCCAACTCCTAAGTGATATAGCACTCCATCTTCCAGTTTCTATGAGCAGGTAGGCACCTAACTTCTCCAGGCACCTGGCTCCAAGTTGCAAAACTACTTTCTGTCACTAAGTTATAGAAAGTGCATTGCCCTCTGTATAAAGCCAGTTATCTAACACATGTTCACTCCAATTACCAGATAAATTTAGGATAAACTAAGTGTGGCAAATGGTGCTGTCAAGTCCTCTTACTTGAAGACTATTGTTTATCTTGAAAATATGTGTATAATGGGTTCTATATGCGTGACTACATAAAAGAGTGAGATTTCTTTCCATCTTTGCAATATCTTACCATATTGTCTGTGATGTATATCACATTCTCATTTAATGCCTATTCAAAAACAAAAAGCGTTTCCTTTCTAAACTACCTTTGTGCAGAGGTTTTCTGGGTCAGAATATTTTCCTTTTAATTACATTTCCCCAGCAGGAAGAAGTCATCTTTCTTTTGGTTTTTGCTTGTCTCTTGATTCAAATGATGTTTTTGTTTTGTTTTTGTTTTCCATCTGACACAGAAGCATGTTCTATACTATGCTGGCAATCTACTAGGATGTAGCTCTGCCATCATCCCATCCCTGGTGGGATGGATCAATTCAGCTGCCCTAGTTGTCATAGCCTGGCCACCAGCCCCTTGCCTGCTCAGGGGCTCCTTTCTCTCAGCTAATGTCTGTATGAGATTAAGGATCCACAGGTACTTTTTCATGCCTCCCATGACAGTCTGGGAAGTCTTCAACCTTCTCCTGCCAAGACTTACAGCACCACTATTTCTGTTCTCTGTTACAACATGATGAGGTGCTGTGAGGTTCACTTTTTCCTAGGCCTTACACATCTCAGAGATTCCCGAATTCTCACACATCTACTATCAAGATCTGGCTCAGGCTGGAGTGAGGGGCAGGGCACAGAGCTCCCATACCATCTAACGCTTCTTTCTAGACTCTTCTCTCCTCCCTAGCACCAAAGGTCTTTTATCTCATAGAAAGAAATAGGTTAAAACAAACAAACACACAAACAAACAAATAAGACCTGCCTAATTGTAGCTTCTTTGAAACATTTTCCTGACTTACATTGCAAATGTGCTTTTTAAACATCAAAGATAAGGACTTTAACATATTTGTCTTCTATTTTAACCATACCTACACAGTAAACAAGGTTATTAATTACAAATGAATCATGCACGGGGTAAGGAATAATCTATCACAGCCCAACATATCATACACTACATATATGATTAGGGGGAAAGTCTCAGCTTCTCTCTGAGCCTACTGTGGTGGGTCACTCCTGCAATCCAAGCTACTCTGGAGGCTGAGATGGGAGGATCACTTGACTCCAGTAGTTTCAGAGAAGCCTAGGCAACACAGTGAGACTCCATAAACTGGGCATAATTGCACACACCTGTAGTCTCAGCTACTCAGGAGGCCAAGGCAAGAGTTCTCAGGAGTACTCAGGAGGAACTCCAAAGCAGGAGGCCCAGGAGTTCAAGGTTGCAGTGACCTGTGATTGTGTCATTGTACTACAGTATAAGGGATGCAATGAGATCAGGTCTCTAAAAAATTAATTAATTAATTAAAATTAAAATTAATAAATTAGCTGGGCTTGGTGGACCTGTAATCTCAGCTACTCAGAAGGCTGAGGCAGGAGGATGGCTTCAGCCCAAGAGTTATGATCATGCCACTGCACTCCAGCCTGGGCAACAGAGCAAGATCCCATATCTAAATAAATATATAAATAAGCATCTGTCTAAAATTCCTTTCAAGTAACATCAGTTTCAATTTGTAGATTAAATAATGATTATTTGTATTTCATTCATCCTTATAGCACTTGCACAATGGCCTTTTATTTATGGCAAAAACCTCAGTCTTTTTTTTTTTTTAACTTTCTAGAAAGAAACACCAAATTTAGTGGGTTTCCCATGTTTGGAGTTTTTAAAAACAAAACAAAACAAAACAAAAAAAACAGTTCACCCTGGTAGAAGCAAGGACAGTAAAGAGTCATTTGAGAACCTAAAAAAATCAACTACAGAACCATTGTGAGGACTAAAGAATCAAATCAATAAGATCTCCTGGCCTCTAGACTAAATAATATGATGAAAAACCTGCAAGCTAATAAAAATCAATATATGTTCATCTCTGTGTAGAAAAACCCAATATATTCAGAGCTCCTCTAACTTACCACCTAACAAAATGTTTTGCAAACTTTGTATCAATAGAGGTGAAATATGTTAAGGAACATGGCAGTGAAGAGTCATTTTACTCAAGCAGTTCTCCAATACTCCATCACAGAACTTGACTCCAGCTATTCACATAGTATGGAGTACATTCTCCTATATGGAAAGTTACCAAATTTTTTGAGAGGAGGCATAGTACTTGCCAAGCTACCCATCTTCTGTATCTCTAACTGTCTTTGCTTGGTCTACAATTGCCTGCCAAGGCCCAGAAAATCCAACATCATTAAAAAACTTTTTCGCATGACACTGCTGATGAGCGCTAAGAAAAAGAAACCAAACAATTTGATAGTGCCATCAGCCATGCCCACATGATAATTTTTTAAAAGAGGAATCAGACATATATGAGAAAGTCAGAGATCTTTAGATCTCAGGTTATATGTGTCTTAGCCTAAGACAGAAATGCTCTGGAATTTACAGTATTGATTGGATTCTTTCAAAATAATTAGCATCAATATTCATTTTGTATCTACTACAAGAATGTCTGAAAATGGTCAGAACCTGATTTTTGGAAGCAGGAACTAGGCAAATAAAGATACTTGATAATTTTTTCTTTTATTATTATTTAACTAACATGTATTGAGAGTTGTATAAGATACTAGAGATACAACAGTGAGATTGTTTTAAAGTCATGGCACTATTCCTAATGAACTTTTAATCTACAAAAGATGTGTGTTTTTAATCAGAAAATGAATAAAAATAAAAAGAAAAATTAAAAACCCTATTCTAACCTATTAAGTTGTTGCCTGCTCCTACAGACCTTTTTCTAGTTGGAAACAATTTAAATCCACAAAAGTACAAAGGATAACATGACAGATGCTGATGTGTGTGTGTAGTGGTTTTTTTCCTCTGTCACCTTAGCTAAGCTGGACATGCATTTCCTAGCATTCTCTTTCCCAACAGATTCCAGATAAAGGCTGGACATAAGAAAATACTCATAAGTTTTGGAAAGTGGAAGTGAAGCAGCAGCAATTCAGCTATATTTTTTTGTAAATTAAAAATTACAGTGGCTCATGCCTTTAATCCCAGCACTTTGGGAGGTGGAGATAGGTGGATCACCTAAGGCCAGGAGCTGGAGACCAGCCTGGTCAACATGGAGAAACCCCATCTCTACTAAAAATACAAAAATTAGCCAGGCATGGTGGCACATGACTGTAATCCCAGCTACTTGGGAGGCTGAGGCAGAAGAATTGTTTGAACCTGGGAGGTGAAGGTTGCAGTGAGCTGAGATTGTGCCACTGTACTCCAGCCTGTGTGACAGAATGAGATTCTGTCTCAAAAATTATATTTGTCTATATTCATGGGGTACAAAGTGATGTTATGATGTATGTATGCAATACATTAGTGTTAACTATAATCACTTTGTTGTGCAACAGATCTCAAAAAAGTTATTCTCCTGTCTAACTGAAACTTTATACCTCTTGATCAATATCTCCTCACTCCTCTCAGCCCCCACACATCGGTAACCATTTTTCTGCTCTCTGCTTCTATGAGTTTGATTGTTTTAAATTGAACATATATGTGAAAACATGTGGTATTTGCCTTTCTGTGTCCGGCTTATTTCACTTAGCATAATATTCTCCAGGTTAATCCACACTGTTGCAAATGAAAGAATTTCCATTTTTTTAAAGGGTGAATAATATTCGATTGTGTATACACCGAATTTTCTTCAGCAATTCATTCACTGACAGACATTTATGTTGTTTGCATAACTTAATGGAATATTACGTTATGTGAATAACATAATAGGCTATTGTGAATAATGCTGCAATGAACATGAGAGTGCAGATATCTCTTTGACATACTGATTTCATTTCCTTTAGCTATATACCCAGAAGTGGAATTACTAAAGTATACGGTAATTCTATTTTTATTTTTTTTTGAGAAGCCTCCATACAATTTTCCATAATGACTGTGCTAATTTACATTCCCACCAACAGTGTACAATAGTTATCTTTTCTCCACATCCTCACCAACAACTGTTAAATTTTATCTTTTGAATAACAGTCACTAACAGATGTGGGGTGCTATCTCATTGTGGTTTTAATTTGTATTGCGCAAATGATTAGTGATAGTGAGCATTTTTTTTTCACATATCTATTAGCCATTTGGGACAGAATAAAGAGCCCAGAAGTGAACACATGCATTTATGGTCAATTGTTTTTGACAAAGATGCCAAGAACACACAATGAGAAAAGGACGGTCTTATTTCCTTTTCTAGTTTCAATCTTTTTGCTCCTTCCTAGAAACAACTGTCATGATATTGATGTCTGTTTTCTATGCCATATATTTTATGTTTTACTATTTACTAACAGCATACCTGACTTGGAATTATTTTGAAATGTTTCATAAATGGAAATATGCCAGACATTACTTCAAAACTTAGTTTTTAAAATCATCATTTAAGGTTCATAAGTTGGTTTTAGTTTCCATATTTCACTGCCATATAATAGTGCATCATGTGAATATACCATATTGTTTCTATAGTTTTTTACTACAAACATACTGCAATAATACTCTTTTTATATTTCCATATCTATGTATGTATATAGATACATATGCACAGAGAAACATATACAGATCTTAATTCTTCAGTCCAATAAAATTTTACTTGTTTATACACATGTATAGCCAGTATGTAGAATAAGACAGAAAATTTCCAGCTCTTCAGTAGCCTCCATGTTTGGTTAATTTTATGTGCTTTTAAATTTCATATAAATGAAGCTATACAACATGTACTCTTCTGTATTTGGCTTTTTTCTTTAACAGCATGTTGCCATATAGGATTCATATATATTGTACACAGTACTATCTGAATATATCGTCAGTACAGTGTAGTATAAATTGTGTGAATATATACTGCATAACCATTCACTGTTGATGGATATCTGGATTCGTTTTAGTTTGGAGCTATTAGGTATAATTTAAATATGAATATTCTAGTATTAGATTGTTGAATCATAAATACTGGAGTTTGGGGGCAATAAATAGTTGAATATCTGCAGTTTAACATGGTTAACCAAACATCTGTCTTGTGGCGAACATAAACGCATTCATTTCCCTTCAGGACTTGGCAGTAAGAGAGGTTTACCACTGAGATCTCCCTTTAAGAAATAACTTGTCATTCAACTGTAAGGACTACAGTTAACTAATAGCCTGTAGCTGATGGCAACTTCATGACCTACCTCATCTTTTGATCTGAGTTCACACTCTTTCTGGTTAGTCTACGAGGAATGACTGAACAGAGTAAGGCTACCAGGGCCAGACCATTTTTGCCAAAGCCTGTTCCACTCATGGGTAGTCTTTCCTCTGGGTTGTCCCATAATGTCCGATAAGCATCACAGTATGAAGTCTTTCTCTGCTCCATCCTGATCCTTTCATTTTATCATTTAGAAATACTACCCTCCAATAAACTCAAAATCCTAACTCAATTTGATGCCTAAAAACATCCAACTAGCACAGTTGGCGGCAGGCATTTTATGAGGAAGCCTCATAAAATGTACTCATAAGGCAGTACAGTGGGGATTGCTCTGTGCTAGACTAGCAATAATAACTGTATAGCATGTGGGGCGCATGGCTCAGATACTGAACCAATTGCTTAAACTGTCAGTGGTGAGTTGGGGAAGTATTGTAGTGTAGGAAACCACCCTGGCTGGTACACTGGCATTTGAGAAGTAAGGGAATCAATGCATGTTAAGGACTGTGGAATTGGCTAATCATCACTAAACTATATAGATGTCCTACTGAGAGATAATGAAAGCTTTGTGCTATTAACAACTAATTGAAACTATGAAGGCTAAAGGGTCTATTAATGTAACTTACAAAGAGGACTTATTCCCCACCTTGGAAGAGTAGGAACAGCTAAAGACAAAAAAAACTGGAAATTTAATATTTAGAGTTACAAATCTTTAAATATGATTGAGTGCCAATGCAGGTCTGTTATATCAAGTCCTTGTCGGAGAAACTTGGGACCTCGATATATGGGATGGGGATAGCTTGATGAATGAACTTGAAGACTGGCTCTCCAGCTCCTATACAAGAAGTTGCTAACACCCTCCATGTTAAGAGTTGTAAGTGAGCTACATCTTAGACAATACTTAGTAATGAAACCAACTTAAAAATTTTTATAAAAATAAAGAACATAAAACAACATCTCCCTGTGATGTTATTTTGCCTTTTGTTTATACCTTTACCTTATTAGCCAATAATTACCTCTTCATATATCTTATATTGAAATGCAAGATTCTTTAAATGCTGTGGGTACTATTTGTATCTTAAACCTTGTAATTATCTTATTCTAGAGCGTGGCATGTCTTTTCAGTTTTTAATGGTCTCAATTGAGGCAAAGAAGATTTGACTGTCAGGCTGGGCCTAGTGGCTCACATCTGTAATTCAGGCAATTTGGGAGGCCAAGGCGGGAAGATCACTATAGTCAGGAGTTTGAGACTAGCCTGGGCAACATAGTGGCACCCCATCTCTACAAAGAGTAAATAATTTTTTAAACTTAGCCAGGCATGGTGGTCCACATCTGTAGTACCAGCTACTTGAGAGACTGAGGTAGGAGGATCACATGAGCCCAGAAGGTAGAAACTGCAGTGAGCCATGACTGCACCATTGCATTCTAGTCTGGTTGACAGGGTGAAACCCTGTCTCAAGAAAAAAAAAAAAAGAAAGAAATTTTGATTGTAATTGAATTTATTAATCTTACCATGTTTTATTTACAGGTTTTGAATGTGGTTTAAGAATTTTTTCCTAATTCAAGATCATAAAGAATTCGCTCCTACATTTTAAGAGTTTTTAATTTTTGTATTTATGTCTGTAGCAAAGTTTTACTTTTCTATATGGCATGCAGTAGAAAACCCCTTTAATTTTTATTTTTCACATGTAGATAACAAAGTGTCTCTGCATGATTTTTATATAGTCTCTTGATATAGTTTAGATATGTGTCACCACCCAAATCTCATATTGAAGTATAATCTTCAATGTTGGAGGTTCAATCTAGCAGGAGGTGATTAGATCATGGGGCAGATTTCTTATGAGTAGTTTAGCACCATCCCCTTGGTGCTTTCCTTGCAATAGTGAGTGAGTTCTCATGAGAGCTGGTCATTTAAAAGTGTGTGGCACCTCCCTCCTCTCTTTTGTGTCCTATTTTCGGCATATGATGTGCCTGCTTCCTTTTTGCCTTATGCCATGTTTGGAAGCTCCCTGAGGCTTCCCCAGAAGCAGATGCTGCTATGCTTCCTGTACAGCCTGCAGAATCATGGGCCAATTAAATTTCTTTTCTTATAAATTACCCAGCATCAGGTATTCTTTATAGCAGTGTAAGAACAGACTAGTACAGATAATTGGTACTGAGGATTGGGGCACTGCTATAAAGATACCTGAAATGTGGAAGCAACTTCTTAACTGGTTAACAGACAGTGATTAAAAGAGTATGAAGTTCTCAGAAGAAGACAGGAAAATGAGAGAAAAATTTGAAACTTCCTAGAGACTGGCTAAATGGTTGTGACCAAAATGCTGATAGTGACATGAACAGTGAAATCTAGGCTGTTGAAGTATCAAATGGAAATAAGCAACTCATTGGGACCTGGAGCAAAGGTCACAAGCATTATGCCTTAGCAAAGAACTTGGCTGTGTTGTGCCCACGCCCTAAGAACTGTGGAAGTTTGAGATTGAGAGTGATGACCTAGGGTATCTGGCAGGAGAAATTTCTAAGCAGCAAAGTGTTCAAGAAGTTATGTGTCTGCTTCTAACAGCCTATGCTTAGATGCAGAAGCAAATAAATACACCAGAACTTATATTTAAACGGGAAGCAGAGCATAAAAGTTTGGAAAATGTGCCACCTGGCCATGTGGTAAAAAAGAAAAGCCCATTTTTAGGAGAGGAGTTCAAGTGAGCTGCTGAGCAACCACTTGCTAGAGAAATTTCCACAACTAAAAGGTAGACAAGTATGGATAGCCAAGACAATGGGGAAAAGGCCTCAAAGTTATTTCAGCAATCTAAGATGTAGCCCCTTCCATCACAGGCTCTGAGGCCTAGAAAGACAGAATGGTTCTGTGGGCCAGGCCTAGGGCCCTGCTGTGTTGTGCAGCTTTAGGACACTGCTCCCAGCTTTTTGGACACTCGAGCTCTAGCTGCGGGGTTCAAAAGGGCCCAGGTACAGCTCAGACCACTGCTTCAGAGGATATAATCTGTAAGCCTCAGTGGTGTCTATGTGGTACTAAGCCTGTGGGTACACAGAGTGCAGAAGTTGAGGCTTGGGAGCCTCCACCTAGATTGCAGAGGACATATAGAAAAGCGTGGGTATCCAGGCAGATGCCTGCTGCAGAGGCAAAGCCCTCACAGAGAACCTCTACTAAGGCAGTGCAGAGGGAATATGTGGGGTTGGACCCACCACACAGAGCCCCCGCTGGAGCACCGCCTAGTGGAGCTATGAGAAGAGGGCCACCATCCTCCAGACCCCAGAATAGTAGACCACCAGCAGCTTGCGCCTTGTGCATGAAAAGGCCACAAGCACTCAATTCCAGCTTTTGAAAGCAGGCATGGGGACAGAACCATGCAAAGCCACAGGGGTGGAGCTGCCAAGTGCCTTAGGAGCCCACCCACTTGTATCAATATGCCCTGGATGTGGGACACAGAGTCAAAGGAGATTATGTTGGAGCTTTAAGATTTAATGACTGCCCTGCTGGGTTTTGGACTTGCATGGGGCCTGTAGCCCCTTTCTTTTGGCTGATTTTTCACTTTTGAAATGAGACTATTTACCCAATGCTTGTACCCCTATTGTATCTTAGAAGTAATTAACTAGTTTTTGATTTTACAGGCTCATAGGTGGAAAGAACTTGCCTTGTCTCAGATGAGATTTTAGACTTTGGACTATGGACTTAACACTGGAATGAGTTAAGACTTAGGGATTATTTGGAAGACATGATTGTATTTTGAAATGTGAGAAGAACACAAGATTTTGGCAGCAGTAAGGTCAGAATGACATAGTGTGGATGTGTGTCCTCACCCAAATCTCATGTTGAAATGTAATCACTGATGTTGGAGGTTGGGACTGGTGGGAGGTGACTGGATCATGAGGCAGATTTCTCATGAGTATTTTTACACCATCCACTTGGTACTGTCCTTGCAGTAGTCAGTGAGTTCTCATGAGATCTGGTTATTTGAAAGTGTGTCGTACCTCCCTACTGGCTCTCTTGCTCCTGCTCTTGCCACGTGATGTGTCTGCTCCCACTTTGCCTTCTGCCATGACTAGACACTCCCTGAGGACTCCCCAGGAGCAGATGCTGCTATGTGTCCTGTACAGACTGCAGAACTATTGAGTTAATTAAACCTCTTTTATTTAAATTACTGAGTCTCAGATATTTCTTTATGGCAGTGCAATAACAGACTAATGCATCTATTTTTCTCCCTAACTTACAATTCAACCTCCCTTATATATATAATTTTATATGTATTTCGGTCTATTTCAGTGCTCTTTATTCAGGTCCATTAGTCATTTGCCAGTGGAGACTATTCTCCAGTATCCTAGTTACCACACATTTGATACCTAATGAGTCAAATCTTCTTATTCTTTTAAAAAATTATCTTGACTATTCCCACCCAGCCTTTTGTTCTTTCATGGAAATTTCAAAATCAGCTCATTTGCTACCATTTTAAAAATTCCGCTTTATATTTTTTCATGTTCTTTTATATACATCTGACTAGTTTTCCATCAATGTGAGCCAACATCCTGATCTCCCACTTTGTACTCCCATCTCAAATTATTGAGTGTTCTCAAGTTGTTTGTAATACATGTTTTTCTTACTTTATAAATCAAGCTGCTGAAGTGACTGGGAAAATGGTGAAATGGCAAGTGCTGAAATTATTTCGTGAACTAGCAGCAAATAGTGCGTCAAAATGAGATCCATAAATTAAAGATGTTGTGAGGACTCTTGGCTTTCAGATTCTTTAAGGCATACGTGAGATACAGACATATTTTCTTTTTTCCAAAAATTTCAACCGTATAAAAAAATTGAAAGAGGTGTACACATGTACTCTTCACTTAGATCTATCAACTGTTAATATGTGCCACATTTTAGATGATATATATATATATATACATATATATACACATATATATACACACATATATATACACATATATACTCATATATATACACACAGATATATGTGTATATACACACACATATATATACACACACATATATATATGTGTGTACATGTACACGCACACATATATATGTATATATGTCTCAGCATATAAAACATACTATCATATATTCATTAATTATTGGAACATGTATT